>JAATLQ010034772.1:0-24596 GCA_013421005.1 Heliconius erato x Heliconius himera
CGAACTCTCCGAACTCTCCGAACTCTCCGAACTCTCCGAACTCTCCGAACTCTCCGAACTCTCCGAACTCTCCGAACTCTCCGAACTCTCCGAACTCTCCGAACTCTCCGAACTCTCCGAACTCTCCGAACTCTCCGAACTCTCCGAACTCTCCGAACTCTCCGAACTCTCCGAACTCTCCGAACTCTCCGAACTCTCCGAACTCTCCGAACTCTCCGAACTCTCCGAACTCTCCGAACCCTCCGAACACTCCGAACTCTCCGAACTCTATTTAAAATCCGTTTCTCCTCGATCCTCGATTTTAAATAAAATAATACAATATACAAAATAAAAATATTAATTAATAAAATATATTATATTATTATAATACATTATTTTTTATTATTTATATTAATTATTATTATTATTATATATTATATTATAAAATAATATATTATTTTATATTTTTATTGTTTTATTTAGCTATTTTTTTAAGGATTTTTTAAGACTAATTCTACGTGAGTGATATAGTAAAGAAATCAGCGATATAAGAGCACCACTATCACAATAACAAAGTCAAAGTTAAAAATGAAATAAACGGTAGTTCAACAAAGTAATGTAACAGAAGTGAAGTAAAGAAATTGTGAGATCTTTATCCCACTTAATTTAGGTAACACGAGTGGGATAGTAATAACTCGTACCCATACAAGTTACTAAGTCTGATGGTGGAGGTTACCGACCATGTCCTGGCCTTTGGTTCTACTCACATGTGAACACATGACATATGTACAAAAAGTAATTTTAACATAAATACTTTTAGCAAGGTAGTTTCAAATAGTAAGTGAAGGCATAAATAACTGAATGATTTCTAAAGTAAGCTAATTATGGAGAGTTATAATTGTGTCGATAATAAATAATACAAAGGTAGTGGAGTCGTAACAAGGTTTTGAAAATGAATATGGTTGTAAACTCACCAGATTTATCCGTTGACGAGTGCCTCGAGAGGGCTGAATGACTGACTGCCCAGCTCAGAAGCCAGCGTTGTCATGTACTGATGTTAATGTGACAGGTGGAACCTAAGCTAAAGATGAAGTAATTAAGATCGGAGTTTGTTCCGATCCCACTTCTAAATTTAGTGAAACAGGTTAGAAATTTATTAAATAAAAACAATTAGTAAAGTAACAATTTGGTTTAAATTTTGCATTTTTTTAAGTTTTGTACACGCCTAATTGCTTAAACATGTACAAAACTTAAATTAAGGAACATTATTAACTTAAGGAACATAATAATCACATAACTTAATATAAATCAATTAACACAAAGTACTTATCGTTATCGTGTCGTACATCCTGACATATTCCTCACATATGTCGGAAGTGATAACAAGAGGGTAGTCGTATCGAACAAACATTCCACTTAAATGTGGACGGTAGTTGCAACTAATATTATTTACGGCCTTTAAATGATGAGAAGCATGGAGCAGTGCCCGGGACTTGCAACCACAGGTGTAGGCTTCAGGGATCCCTTTCCGACATATCAACACTCGCCTTCACTGCTCCAGCCCAGTGCAATTACAAATAGGTGTTAACCACATTCATAATTACGATAATAATTGATTAACTAAATAATCAATTACCCGAATAGTCTAGGTTATGTGGCAGAGTACGAGTGGTACTCTGAACCACACCAGAGCCAAGACTTCACGTAGATAACTATAAATAGATCTTAACCACATTTATAATTAAAATAACAATTAATTAATCAAATAATTAATTGTCCAAATAGTCGAGGTTAGCCAGTGGTGGAGCACGAGTAGTGCTCCGACCCACACCAGAGCCAAGACTGCATGTACTTGTACGTTTTCTTCTCTCAGCCCCTCGAAAGGGGAGAGGGGAAACGGCTTCAAGGTGAAACCCTCTGGCCGTGGGTTCAATCTCCGCTCATTAAGATGAACGTGGCGTTGGAGTGGGCCTAAGCCCAGAAAAAGCTTCTCTGATAAGACAGGGGGAGGAATGGAGGGATGCGGGAGGGATGAACTGTATGCTACCTGGGCGGTCTGCCAAGCCAGGTGAGACCCCCGGTGACCCGGAGGAGGCCCAGCTTAGGCGACCAGCGACCACGGTAGCAGCTCAGGAGTCGAAGTCAGGTGATGATGGGAGGACATCCCTGGGTAGTCTTCTCGACTGCATGTACAACGCCCGTGCAGCCTTTTATACCATCGTTCACAAATAGTTGCAGGGTAGAATAATAAGAATTGATGACGCTATCGCGTCATAGTGGCGTGATGGGTAGGTGTCGTATAGGAATCTATACGTAACCAACATAATGTTGTTTATAATATCTTTCGTTTAAGTTTTCTGTTGTTTGTGTCATTTGCTTAAGTGTGTTTTTTTAAACAATTGAATTGCGGGTTGCATTAAGGTTTAAATAATTTTCACATTAGTAATCTTAAGTGCTTTGCAAGCATAGGTACATTATTTGAATAATTCAGTAGTTAAAGCGGGCGAAGCCGCGGGCGGGTCGCTAGTATTATAATAAAATGTTTTCTGTATTTAGGCGAAAGTGGAGCGGAGGGTATTACACTACTCTCCTTCTAAATGCGAGATACTGAGAGTATATAGTTATTATTTGCCCTTCCCCTAAGACGTTCACGATTCTTATTTTTCTACTTTTAAATAATAATTGCAATGCAAAATACTAGAATTTATGAGAGTTATAACGACCACTGCTTTACTTTGAAGCATATATATTTACATACTTTTATCCTATGTGTACTTCTTACAGCATCTCATTACGTATGAAAGACGTTGGTGCATAAAGGAGAGCGCCACGTGGACTTTAATACAGGCATCGGCTAAGGCGCTCTGGACGCACAGTTCGATATTAAAAGTTTTCGTTTGCTTAATAATGTCAGTGATTTTTTTACTTATATCTATTATTAGTACTATAGATAAGAAATATATAGGTTAAACAAATAATGCTTAGTAAAAAAAACGGTTAAGTGTGAGTCGGCCTCGCTCACTGAGGCTTCCGTATCTATTTCTGGATTGTTGTTTTGATATTTGCACACTTATTTTGTATGAAATAAACTAAACACACGTATTTCGACAATGTAAAATCAAAATTAATAAGGTACTTTCGGTTGACCTAGAATTATAAAATTTGGCAGCGAGTATTCACAGAGAGTACTAGTTCAGAAATAAATTTGAAACTATGTATTTGTGGTTAAATCCTAAAAAATAATAGCCTTGAACGGGGGGCAAAATTTGGTATTGCAGCTGCTAGTTCAAGTGAGGTATCAGGGCTTGATACTGGAAGCTGAATTTGAGAAAAAGCTAGAGACCTCCAATTTTTGTAGGGAACACTCGGCAAGTGAGCCCGATTCACGTTTGTCCAGTTTTGTTTTTACATATTATTATTATATTATTATGCATTGTCCTTGATAAATTGGCAAAATTAAGGCGTTGAAACGTCAGTCAAAATACCGTCACAGGAATAAAAACGACCGAAGCTAATAAAAGCGTCTTAAGAAGTATGCACTTAGAAAAACATTTTCAAAGAAACATTTATTAAGATGCCGTCATCTTAATAATTGTTTTCTTCCTTAAAAGAAAATCTAAGCTTTATTTTGTGTATTTTAACTTATCTATACTTACTTATAGGGATATATGTCCTGATCGAAGTGTAATTGAAACGTATTCTCAGAGGACGATAGGACCCGTTGTGGTAGCTTTCATATACTGTTTATTTATATAGATTATCATTTTGATTGACTAAACATAATGACCGATGGGTCGTATACGTTTTTTTTAGCTTCACGCTGTATCTCGCAAACAGCAGGGTACGCAGAGGGAACCTAGTGTTAAGACACTCCGTTCCCCAATTTCCGCCAGTTTCTGGAGGCATTGCGTGTTGAATGGCGGAGCTCAACGCCGCGCTTAACCTCGACACCAGAGTGAAGAAATGGAAATAAAAATTTAAGTAATAATTAAATAAATATTTAATCTCCTCAAGTGGGGATCGAACTCACAACCAGTCGATTTACAGGCACACTTTGTGCCCCTGCGCCACGACTGGCCTCATATCGCACATTATCGAAGCAGAAAGTGGGAAACAGGAGTGTCTTAACACTAGGTTCCCTCTGCCTTCCCTGCTGTGTGCGGAATACAGCGTGAAGCTGAAAAAAAATGTGCGATATTAACTTACTTCTTCTAAAAGCTTACTCAACTTATATATACAAATAGACAATCAAACGAGTATAAACAAACCCCCGGGCAGTGAATAATTCGAAGACTATCTGAATACAGATTAAACAACTTAAATGTATTTGTGTTTGTAAATCGTGATGGTTCACCTATTAAATCTCAATAAGGTTTCAATTTGATACCGAAAAAGGACAGAAAATTTTGAAAAAATATTTTGGAAATATGGCTATAAATTCATTTACTTAGTGGATAATTTTTCTTGTTTTACGTTGATATTATAAGCACTTTTTTCTGCTCCACGCTGTATCCCGAATGGAGAAGGGTATGCAGAGGGAGCAAAGTGTTAAGACACTTCGTTCCCTACGCCTAATTTTCAAGACATTGCTTGTTAAGCGGACGAAATCAGTGATGTGTTTTACCTTATTACTAGAGCGATGAAATCAATATATAAATGAGTA
The DNA here is from genome assembly GCA_013421005.1 of Heliconius erato x Heliconius himera. Taxonomy (NCBI): domain Eukaryota; kingdom Metazoa; phylum Arthropoda; class Insecta; order Lepidoptera; family Nymphalidae; genus Heliconius; species Heliconius erato x Heliconius himera. Next base: position 4,643 of record JAATLQ010034772.1, read on the forward strand.
TTTCACCTAGTAGGAATCGAATCCACAACCGTCGCGCTTACACTCTTATGCCACTGCGTCACGATGGCCTCAACGTATGTATATAACGGTTATAAACATATGTCATTCGTTTAGAATTATGTTGATATTATAGGCACAAGCGTACGGCTGTATACGCGACAGTTTGTGAACTGCTCGATGAAATGAAATATTTAACGTTTTTGTGTCGTCGCACTGGTGAGGAGGCAAAGTGCGTCGTTGAGTTCCACCAGTCAACACGAAATATCTCCAGAAATCAGGGGAAAATGTTCTATTTCCCAATGGAAGTAAAGGGCATAATCTATCACTAGGTTCCCAGGTTCCTTCTGCCTACCCTACTATACGCCCAATACAGCGTAAAGCTAAATAAAATATATAAAATTGATATTTCAGCATAAATATTGAAAGAGCAAACTTCCTATGATTGCGGATTTCAGTTTCAATCCTTGTCGACATTGATTTTTGTTACTCTAGAGCATTATTTGATCCATCTCGGGGTTTATTAGCTGTTTATATCACGGGGACAGATAAAACCTCAAGGGGAGTGTTCTGTACGCACATAAAACGATATCTTTGTAAGTGATTGTCACTAACAAAGATTGAAAATACATAATATTTTATGAAAGTTCTTGAGACCTAGAATTTAGCGTTATAAATAAATCAAAATCAGCTTTACACTGTATCCCGCACACAGCAGGGTAGACAGAGGGAATCTAGTGTTAAGACACTAGGTTCCCCACTTTGTGCCGAATTCTGGAGGCATTGCGTGTTAAGTGGCCGAACTCAACGCCGCGCTTTGTCTCGACACCAGAGCGAAGAAATGGAAATATAAATTTAAGTAAATATTTCATCTCCCGAGTGGGGATCGAACCCACAACCAGTCGGTTTTGCAGTCACATTTTGTGCCGCTGCGCCACCACTGGCCTCATTTATTTGATTTAGCGTTATTAAAAAAAAAAAAAATATATTTTATTATTTGTTATTTATTTGTTTTTTTTTTTTTATTCAAAAATGCTAAGCATCGTATTTTAATATGTTCATATTAAAATACCGATTGTTTGCCAACGATGAATCCACATTTTGATTCATCACAGTAATATGTGACAAGATTTTTACCGTCTTTCTTTTATCCTTATTCTGAATTTAGGAGAATAGATAAAGACAACTTAGTGTAGTCTTTCCAATAGATTAATACATAAAAAGTAAAGATATACGTATTTTGACATATACGTTTTTTTTCCCACTCTTTTTCAACTAAATTCTGTGTCAGCGTAACATATACACTACGGGGTAGGCAACGGGAACCTAGAGTTGGGACACTCTGTTCCCCACTTTCCGAATTATTAAGGCATTGCGTGTTGAGTGGCGGTCGTCACCAAAGAGAAGAAATAAAAATATTCATAAATAATATTTCATTCCCCCGACTGGGAATCGAAGCCGCAACCGTCACGTTAACAATCACATTCTCGTGCCACTGCACCACTACAGACCCATTATATAAATTAATATGTTGTGCAACATAACTCTACCAGTTTTTACTTGCATTGTCATCATTCAAAGCGTTTGTTACAAATTTCTCACAAACTCATTATATAAAAAGGGTTATCGTTTGTTTCAAATAGCCCATCTGTCGTAACCGTGACGTACAACGTGTTACAATAACACTGTCTTATTTACGACACCTGTCAACGGTGGCTGTGTTAAACAACGCTAGTTATATCTATAGAAATGGCCTCGACTGATGAGTAATTAGGCTTCTGCTTAATGTATGTATGTGAATCATTATATTGTTTGGAGGTAAATGTATAGTAATATTAACTTTTTTTCGGTTCACGCTGTATCCCGCATATAGGCGTAGATGAGAGAAACATAGTGTTAAGACACTCCGTTCTCCTAAATGACTTTCGAACAGACCGTCGAATTTTCGAGGCGTTGCGCGTTGTGTAACAGAACACAACGCCGCGCTTTTCGCCTTGATACCAGAGCGACGAAATTTAGATATTAAATATTTTCTTGAGTGAAAATCGAACCTACAAACTGCCCCAAAAATAATGAACTTTGAAAATTATAATAGTTTAAAATAGCCTTTTTTTACCATCATTGTATTGATGATTATTCAGAGTAAAGATGGTTACACATATATTTACTATGAATACACTTTAGTAGTTATATTAAAATCTGGAAAGCTTTGTTACAATCTAAAGAAATACGTATAAAAATTTTATCGCATATTTAATATAACTAAAAACTTATCCAGTAATTTTTATTTATTTAACTTTTTTTGTTTAAATTTGTTATTAAATTTAAATAAAAAAATAATTTATTGCGTCCTACCGATTTAGAGATTGAAGGTTCATATCTCCAAATCGGTTGAACGCAATAAAAAATATTTTCTAAAAAATAAAAAAAAAATTCAACAATAAATCATCCCGCACATAGCAAAGGGAAACTCGGAAATTAGTGTTAAGAATCTCCTTTCCCATTAACACACTTCCGTTCTTCACTTAACTTTTATTATAAATATATATCTCTGTTTAGAAAAAAAAACACGTAGCTCCTGCTATATTCCATTATTATAATAGGCCTAATATTCTATTATTATAATAAGCACTTTTGTCGTTTCTATAATTGAACCTCAATGGCCTCTATACTAAAAACATTTATTTGTAATTTCATAACTTATCTCAACATTTATAATGAATTAATTATGGAAACAACAAAAGTGCTTATTATAATAATAGACTATTAGACCTATTATAATAATAGAATATAGCAGGAGCTACGTGTTTTTTTTTTCTAAACAGAGATATATATTTATAATAAGTGTTAAGTCAGGAACGGAAGTGTGTTAATGGGAACGGAGATTCTTAATACTAGTTTCCAAGTTTCCCTTTGCTATGTCCGGGATGATTTATTGTTTAAAAGTTTACTTTGGTTTTTTAGAAAATATTTCTTAATATATATTTTTTTAAATTAAAATATTAAGAAATAATAATCCATTCCCTCGAGTGGGGGATTTATCCCATAACCGTCGTGTTACAGTCACTTTCTAATAATATTACACTATAATATTATTAAGGTATTGTCGTAAAGTATAGTAGTAAACACATGGCCAGTTGTCTCATAATGACCGTCTGATGAAGACATTTTGGATATAATAACAATATTATATTTGAGGCCAGTCGTGGCTCAGGGGCACAGAGTGTGACTGAAAAACCGACTGGTTGTGGGTTCGATCCCCACTCGAGGAGATGAAATATTTACTTAAATTTATATTTCCATTTCTTCGCTCTGGTGTCGAGGACAAACGTGGCGTTGATTTCTGCCACGTAATGCCTCCAAAATTCGGTAGAAAGTGGGGAACGGAGTGTCTTATCACTAGGTTCCCTTTGCCTACCCTGCAGTGTGCGGGATACAGCGTGAAGCTGATTTTTGATTATATATATTTCTTTTAGCTTCACGCTGTTTCTTGCATATATCAGGGTAGGCAGAGGGGACCGGGAACCTAGTATTAAAACACTCCCTAAAATAATAAAATAATTTAATCCTTAATGATATGTACCATTTATATGTCTACTTAATTTTTTATATGGATATCACGTAAAGTACCAGTTTCACAAGTCAATTTCAGTAAAACCGTTATCACTTCTGGTGACAATAAAGATGGCGGCGCGCTCGTAAACGCTGCTACGGTTTGTTTTTGTGGCCCTCTCATCTCAGCGACTCAAATGCTTGACAATTTGCGGTACACTTTAAATGTTGTTTTGGAAATTTAATTTGTTGTTTGGAACTAAAATTACCACAATAGTTAGTAATTAATTTATTTCGATTCTATAATGAAGTTTTTATATATATAAAAAATAATCTGTTTCACGCTGTATCCCGCACATAGCAGGGTAGAGGCATTGCGTGTTGAGTGGCGGAACTCAGCGCCGCGCTTTTCGATACCAGAGCAAAAAAAAATAAATTATAAATGTAAATAAATATTTAATTTCCTCGAGTGGAGATCTAACCCACAACCAGTCGATTTTACAGTCAGACTTTGTTGATATTTAGTACTATAAATGTCAAAGTTTCTGAGGATGAAAATTTGCTTCATTTACACGCAAAACCTACTGAACAGATGAAGAGGAGACTTTACAATAAAATAGCTTAAACATTATAATAACACATAGGCTACAATTTATGTAAAGTTTTTTTATAATATTTATTTACAAAACGTATAAAAATTCAACTCGAACCCACGCCTCCTGGAAAACGACCAGGTGCTCTGACCACTAACCCATACGTTCTCATCAAGCTACGTCGAAATTATAACAACTTATTTATGTTGTTAGCATCTCTGTAGGGAGATTTTTACAAATTTCCGCTTTATAAAATTTTTATACGATTTCTAAATAAGTATTTTTCTTTCCTAAGTGTGGATTAACACTTTAATAATTTTAAAAATATTTTTTATAATTTGACAATAAGTTTAGGCGGGCGCAGCAAGGGCAGATTTCGATGATTGATGAGAGTTTAGTTAAGTTCTACCTAACCAGTTGAAATCGTTTTTTTTTTGTTAAAAACCGTAGTTATTAAAGAAGTCGAATTTTTTTGTCAAAAATCATTATTATTGTATAGTGAAAAGAACCAATGCTTTGTCATTTTATCTCTCCAGATATGAATAAATTCTTTCAAAATATACCTAAGAATTATCCGAGTTCAATCTGAATCCACCATAACAGCGCTCACGATAGTACATTCTAATAATAATCTTTAAAAAAAATAAATTAAATTAGCTTCACGCTGTTTCCCGCACACAGCAGGGTAGGCAGAGGGAACCTAGTGTTAAGACACTCCGTTCCCCACTTTCTGCCGAATTCTGGAGGCATTGCGTGTTGGGTGGCAGAACTCAACGCCGCGCTTAACCTCGACACAAGAGCGAAGAAATGGAAATATAAATTTAAGTAAATATTTCATCTCCTCGAGTGGGGATCGAACCCACAACCAGTCGGTTTTACAGTCACACCTCGTGCCGCTGCGCCACGACTGGCCTCAAATCTTTACATAATTATATAGTATAAAATGAAGTTTAAATCTTAAAAAATACGCAATAAATTTTTGAACATTTTTCATTAAAAAGTAGTTAGAGTAATTCAGTATAAAATCAAATCGTATTATCGATGATTTGGAATTTAATGACTTTCAATATATTTTTAGGCGCTCACACACCAAGTTGGAAGATAACAAACAATGCGGCCACAGCAGCGGGAGCTTTAAGTTGTGTAAATTTTAATATTATTTTATTGTGTAAAGAGACTGTAGCTACAAACAGAATACTAAAAAAAACGAAAAAAAAATTATTGATTAAAAAGTAATTACAATTAAAACTTATCAGTAAAAATTATGAACTACGAACGAACGAACGAAAATGTGTTGTTTTTGTTAAATGCCCCCAATAATATTTTTTCTAATGAAAATCGAAAATGCCACTCTACGGTTTTAATAATTTTCACTTTAAAATCTTAAGTGCGCTGCCAGCGTACATTATTTATTAAAACAGCAACGTAATTCCCTGTACTTTAAGTACAAAGAAATAATTCACAAATTTTAGCGGGCGAAGCCGCGAGCTGGTGATTAGTTACGTATAAAACAATACCCCTATCAAAAGATAAACAAATTAGTACCCTTCCATTTCCCTATAATGATATTCGTGTAGTTCTCAATCACTTAATAATTTATAACTCAATCGTACAAGATTTGTATTAATAAGTAATGTTACGTAAGTTAGAACAACGTAGGTATATATGTATGTATATATGTATGTATGTCTTCGTTCAAGAGTTTACCATTTTCATAATTCCCTGATGGTGGAATAGTTTAGTTTATTTGATATTCGTAATGTTATATAACCGAGGCAAGGCGCGGCGTTGAGTTCCTAAGCTTAATTTGCAATGCTTTCAGAATTCGGCGGAAATCGGGAAATGGAAGTTTTGATGGGAACAGATTGTTCTTAACAATTAGGTTCCCATATGCCTTCTGCCTACCCTTTGTGCGACATTTTAGGTTCACTCTGACCTATAAAAATACTAAAAGTAACGCGAGGTATTATTTTCTTTACCTAAAAAATAATGTATGTTTGTCAGTGCTTTACTTTAACTATATTTATATGTAATATTTATATGGTTTTTTATGATTTACCAACAACATAAAACATAGCAGCCGATTTTACGACTACCGAAAGTGAACCTATATCTTTTAAGGGAGCTTTAGGAAACTTCTCTATGATGTATTTATCTTGGTTTTTAAGTTGGATTTTAAATTGAAGTGTGTATCTCTTAAAGGAGAGATAGTGCGATGTTAGTTGATAATGATTTTGTGTATATAGTATTACTTAGAAAACAATTACTTTAAATAATAATATTAAAGAAGCCAGTCGTGGCGCAGGGGCACAAAGTGTGACTGCAAAATCGACTGGTCGTGAGTTCGATCCCTTCGAACCCCCCCGAACTCGAGGAGATGAAATATTTATTTACATTTATATTTTTCATTACTTCGCTCTGGTGTCGAGGCAAAGCGCGGCGTTGAGTTCCGCCACTCAACACACAATGCCTCCAGAACTTGGCGGAAAGTGGGGAACGGAGGGTTTTAACACTAGGTTCCATCTGCCTACCCTGCTGTTACTTTAAAGCACTGCAAAGTTTAATTCATAGAAATGGTTTATATTTTCAGTAAAATTCCTATTCCACAGTGAAAAACGCATTAAGTCCAATAGGAATTACAAAATTAAATGAAATGAAATGTCCTTTACTTGTCAAACGAGTACGTGGAATATTGGAATTATATTTATTGTTATTAGATTTATCAGGTTAAATCGTTTTTTAAGCTTCACGATGTATCTCGCAAATAGCAGGGTGGAGGGGACCTAGTACCAAGATACTCCGTACCTAAGAAAGGAAATTAAAATAATTCATTATCCCCCGAATGGGAATCGAACCCTCGACTGTCACGCCGCGAGGGTCTCTTATAACTTTATACACACACTAACTATATAGTAATTAGTTAATTTATTCACAAATAAAGAGCAAGTTTATAAATAAAAGTATGTTTTTATATAACTTCGTAGACACTTCTGGGAGCGTGTGAAAACTTTAACAACTAACTATACATATATTTATAGGTATTGTTACTAAAAACAGTGTAGCACGGTTGTTCGTTTTCAATTAAAAATAAAATCAGCTTCACGCTGTACACACACAGCAGGGTAGGCAGAGGGAACTTAGTGTTAAGACACTCCGTGTCCCCACTTTCCACCAAGTTCTGAAGGCATTGCGTGTTGCGTGGCGGAACTCGACGCCACGTTTTGCCTCGAAACCAGAGTGAAGAAATGAAAATATAAATGTAAATAAATATTTTATATCCTCGAGTGAGGATCGAACCCACCACCAGTCAATTTTACAGTCACACTTTGTGCCTCCGCGCCATGACTGCCCTCAAAATCATTTTAAAATGAAATAGTAAAATATAATAATATCATAACAAAATTATAAAGTGAGTGATAAAAGAGGTAGGGGGAGACCTCGGTTGACTTCTGGTCTAATTAAACATAAAAAAACTCGGACATGGCATCCACGTACTTTTCACACTAATCTAATATGATAGTTTGTATTAACAATAAATCATTCCCTTATAATATCGAGAAAAGCGTTGTGCTCACGATTTTTATGTTATTTTAGGGTTCGGAGGTACATCTCCGGAGGTAAAAAAAAATGTCTTATACGATCATTTTATTGTCCTTTTGTGTGTTAAATCTGTCAAGACTATTTATCTTGAGATCGCGTAGAGGTGTCGAGCTGAAATTAATATCAAATATTCAGATCTGTGGTCCCTTCAAACAATGAAAAAAAAAACAAAGTTCTAACGAAATCAAATGATACGAGCATTTATGCATCAATGTTTCTTTATTTTGTATGAAATTCGCTGCGTAATCAAAACCTATAAGGTACTTTTTTTTATGGAAAAGGACAAGGCAATCGAGCGTTCTGGTCACCTGATGGTAAGTGATTACCGCCGCCCACGACCCCGTGCAACACCAGAGGAGCTACAGGTGCGTTGCCTGCCTTTAAGGTGTGTTGGGCGCCGGAGCCCGGCATTACCTGATGCGAAACGCAGTAGCATAAAGCCACTACTTAACGCCGGTTTTAAATGTTGATCCGGTCGAGTCTCCCCATGCGTGTTGCCATTGCTGGCGACGTGACTCCACGTGTGTACCACAGTGACCACACGTACTTTAGTCGCCTCTTACGACACCACCAGTACCAGGATGATACTATTCTAGGCCGGGATCACACGGCACAAACGGTACTTCTCGTAAACCTACAGTTATAAAATTTGGCAAGTGAAAACTTACAATAAAAATAAAGGAGGAAATCCAAAAAGTTAAAAGAAGTTATTATAGATAAAAGAAGATTATAGAAGTTATTATAGTAAATTATAGATATTTCATAGGAAATAATCATTACAAAGTTATATTTGTAGTTCATTTCATACAAAATGAGCTTGTCAACTTTTTTAAATTGTTACTCTCATTGACTTTCACTCCTGAAATTGGTACGGAAGCCGGTGAGCGAATCGGACTCGCACTTAACCGGTTTTTATTTTTGTATATAGTACAGCGATTGACTGTGATCGTCATGGTTATAAATTGATATCCACTCAGGGAGATGATATTACTAGTAATTATATTTAAATATTTTTTATTTCTCGGTTACCGTAACACGAAGCGTAGCGAAGCGAAGTAGCGAAGTAAGCGGAGAGTTCAACTTAATACGCAGTGACCCGAATTTTGGTGGAAAATAGAGAACGTAGTGTATTGATACTAGATTGCCTTAGCTCGCCATTTGCTATAGGTTTCAATCACAGCAAGTGATATAAGAAAGTAGCGTGGCAAGGACCATAGAATCCAAGCAAACGAAGTTGCGGGCAGCTACTAGTATAAAATAAAAAAAAAAACAAAATAATCTTAAACAATATAGTTGATTATTATATTATTAAGTGAAAACTTTTAAATTAATAGTATCAAGGCGAATCCGGCTTGTCAATTTAGAAAGTAATAAATGAAATTAAAGAGTTTATGAAGCTTGCCAACTTGGGAGAAATAGATAATTGAATTATAATATAAAAAAATGAAACGTAAAAGTTTTTTAAAAGTCTAACAGGGTTTTTAATATTTTCACTTTTTTACATTAAAAAATCGTGCGAATCGTGCGAACCCAAAGCGGGTTTTAGTATTGCTATGTCTCTCTCTAAATGGGATGGAGAACTTTTCTATTCGCTTATATTTTTAGCTGTAATTTTCAGAAATTTGTAAAAATAAAAGAAAAGTTATATAGATGTATTTAACAGTTTGTAATAATTCAGCGAGGCCAGTCGTGGCGCAGGGGGCAAGTGTGACTGTAAACGCGACTGGTTGCGTGTTCAATCCCACTCAAGGAAATGAAATATTTATTTACATTTATATTTTCTTTTCTTCGGTCTGGTGCCGAGGCAAAGCGCGGCGTTGAGTTCCGCCACTCAGCATGTAGTGCGGGATACAGCGTGAAGCTGATAAAAAAGCTATTCAGCCGTGGTGCAGAGGTATAGCGTTTGACTATAAATGCAAATGCATTCAGGAAATTACTTTAATTTCCTCGTTCTGGTATTTTTTAGCGTTACAATGTATCCCACACATAGCAAGAAAGACAGGGCGAACCCGGGAACCTAGTGATAAGACATTCCGTTCCTATTAAGTTAAGTATCCATAAAGTTCCCAATGAAGGCATTGCGTGTTGAGTGGCGGATTTCAACGCCGTGTTTCGTTACTAGAGCGAGAGAATGAAAATATTTAATATTTCAATCGTTTCAATTCCTCGAGTAGGTATCGAACCCACAACCTGTCAAACTTACAGTCGCACTCTTGTGTCCCTTTCCCACGACTACCCTTAATTCCGACACACCGTTCCCATTAAGTTAAGTACCCATTAAGTTCCTTCTGAAGAAATTGCGTATTGAGTGACGGAACTCAACGCCGTGTTTTGTCTCGTTACTGGAGAGAAGAAAAAAAAATGTTAAATATTTCTTAGTATATATTTCTTAATTTCTTTTAAGTATTCTTTGTAATGTTAATATAATTTAGAAAAACAATATTTCATCTCCTACACGTGATTAAAAATAATTGATCATTGTCTAAACAAGTATTTATAAGATTTAAATTTGATACGATATAATTCAACAGCGGGTACTGTGTCCCATTCATCAGGAGCACCTGCCTACTCACTGGTTCCGTACAAAAGAAGAAATTTTCCGAAAATAATAAAGGAGGAAGTCGCAAAAGTGTTTCACCAGATTTGCAAAAGAGGAAACTTTTGTGTATAATATAATAAGCGAGAGTGGAAAATGATGTAGCTTAAGCGAATCCAAAATTGAATAATTACTGAGTAAAAAATAATGATTTTGGCAGTTAGAAATTGTCTGTATTCGGCAGAAAGTGGGGAACGGAGTGTCTTACCACTAGGTTCCCTCTGCCTACCCTGCTGTGTGCGGGATACAGCGTGAAGCTGATTTATTTATTTATTTAAATTATCTGTTTGGGCTCGTGATGTAGGAACTGACATGTTTTGCTTTTGAATTTTCGCTTAAAATATCAGGGGATGGTGGGTGATTGATTTATGTTTCACTGACAAATATTTATTAGGCCATTTCTAAAATTACTTTATAGCTACCGTAGTAAATGTATTAAGGCGTATATATGTTTTTTTTTACGATTTGATACGCTGTATCCCGGATGTAGCAGGGTAGCCGGAGGGAATCAAGTGATAAGACACTCCTTTTTCCATTTTTTCAGACATTGCGTGTTGAGTAGCAGAACTTAACCTTTACCTTGTTACCAAAGCGAAGAAATGATAATATTAGATTACATCACATCAGCTTCACGCTGTATCCCGCATACAGCAGGGTAGGCAGGCACTAAGTTCCCTTTGCCTATCCTGCTATATGCGGGATATAGCAGGGAATATATGCAAAGGGAACGCGGAAAGCTGATTTGATTTAATTTATTTAATTTAAAAAAAATAATACGTCATAGAGACTAATAATTATATTAGTCTCTATGACGTATTAATTTTTTAGAGACTAATAATTATATTAGTCTCTATGTCGTCGCTAAAATTTTCATTAAGTATTTCTCATCGCTAAGTATCCGACATCAAAAGATTTGAATGTTCAATTACGCGAATAACTTTTATGGGTTGGCCTTTGTACGCTCATACCTGAGTAAAGGTAGTCGTAAACTATGGCTGCTTCCGGCAGACGTCGTCAAGGCGACGCTTCGCTCAATACAAAAACTGTTCTAATGTAATTTATGAAATATTTTTATTCATTTTGCTTATTAAGATAGATGTTAGATGTCGTCATGGAGGAGGGGTACAAGCGTGTGACTGTAAACGCGACTGGTTGTGGATTCGATTCTTACTGGAGAAAATGAAATATTTACTTTTTTTCGCTCTGATTTCGAGGCAAAGCGCGGCGTTAAGCTCCACGCTCCACTCAACTCGCTCTGCCTCTGGAATTCCGCGGAATGTGGGGAAACAGAAGTGTCTTTATGAGTAATGGAGTGTACATTACGTTTCCAGGTTCCTTCTACGTACCTTGCAATGTACAACATTTAGCAAGGTTATAAAAAAACTCGAGTGATCATCGCAATAATATTGAAATTACTTTCTTTTTCTGTATCTAATAAAGTTTTCAACACGGACCATAAGAAGGGAGTGTCTAAACACTATGTTCTGGATGCCTACTCTGCGATACGTAGAAGATGTGTGAAGCTAAGTGTAAAGGCAAAAAAAATAAACAAGCCTACTAAAATTAATTTCGCACCCTTAGTGAGAATAATTATATTTTCCTCGTCGTTTAACAAGCTTTTACGAATTTTCTGCTCATTTCCGTTCACAAATAACATTATTACTATGTTATATTTGGAAAAAAAATATTGATATTTTTAATAATAATAATATAGAGGCCAGTAGTGGCGCAGAGGCACAAAGTGTGACTGTAAAATCGACTGGTTGTGGGTTCGATCCACACTTAGGAAAGAACGACCAGGCGCTCTGAGCATCTGATTTTTATACGTTTTCTAAATAAGTATTTTTTTTCCTAACTGTGGAATAACACTTTAAAAATGTAAAAAGTATTTAATAAATAGCATTCTCTCGTGCCAAACGATAATTCTTAGTAATTATCTTTGGGTAGCGGAAATTTGTTAAAAACTACAATCTACTAATCTATTACAGACATGCTAACAACATAAAAAATTGTATAAAAGTTTCGATGAAGCGTATAAAAGTTATACAGTTATACAAGCGTATAAAAGTTTCGATGGAGCTTGATGAGAACGTATGGCTTAGTGGTCAGAGTGCCTGGTCAGTTTCCAGGAGGCGCGGGTTCGAGTCCTGCTACGTTCAATTTTTTTTACGTTTTCTAAATAATTGAAATATTTGTTTAAGATTATATTTTGATTTCTTCGCTCTAGTTTCGAGGCAAACACGCAAACGAAGGCAAGAAAGCGGCGTTGAGTTCCGCCTCTCAACACGGAAGGTCTACAGTATGCGAGCGAAAGTGAGGAACGGAGATTTGTAACACTAGATTCAATCTGCTACTTTTCTGTGTGTGGGATACAGAGTGAAGCTGATTTTTAAAATTATTTTTTTTATTTATAAGCTAGTAGCTATTAGCTTACGATACATTTTATAATAGTTGATTCCTTACAATGAAAACTTTAATAAAATCAAAATCAGCTTCACGCTGTATCCCGCACACAGCAGGGTAGGCAGAGGGAACCTAGTGTTAAGACACTTCGTTCCCCACTTTCTGCCGAATTCTGGAGGCATTGCGTGTTGAGTGGCAGAACTCAACGCCGCGCTTAACCTCGGAGCCAAAGCGAAGAAATGAAAATATAAATTTAAGTCAACATTTCATCTCCTCGAGTGGGGATCGAACCCACAACCAGTCGATTTTACAGTCACACCTCTTGCCGCTGCGCCACGACTGGCCTCTAAAACTTTAATGGGATATATTTATACATACTTAGTGTTTTTAAGTTTGAAGTATATTGAAATATTCAACAAAGTAATACAATGAGAAGATCAGGTTATTCCCAAATGGTAAACTATATACCAAGCTTTTATAAAATAGTTATTTACTTTGTAGCTAACGTAAAACATTATTAAATTTTTACGGCACAGTTTTGTTATTTTATTTTTAGAAATAACAAAGTTGAAAAGTATTTAGTTGTATTTTAATTTGATAAATCAATTTTAATAATTCGTATTGTGTAATTTGCATCTATTCAAAATAATAATAAATTATTTTTGTTTCACACTGTATCCCGCATATAGCAGGGTAGTCCGTTCCCCATTTTCTGCTAAATTTTGGGAAGCATTGCGTATGCGAGTAGCGGCACTTAACGCCGCGCTTCGCCGCAGAGCCGTTAGCAGAGCGAGGAATTTTCAATTGAATTGAATTGAACTGAATTTGAAAGTTTCATTTGGTCGAGTCAGAATTGAACCCACAACCTATGGCGTTTACAGTCGTACGCTTGTGCTTGAGACGATTCTGTTATAAGTGGTTCTGGTTTATGTGAACCTATAAAAAAATATCCACTTTTTATAAACCATATAATAATAGGAACCAACCATTAACTTTTTCGTTTCAATATTTTTTTTACCGACAATTTTCGATCAAAAAATATTAGCCCAGAAGCAACGCGAGATAAAAGACTATTCAGTGTTTTCAATTTAACACATCCAGACGTGCGCTCAGCACGTTGCACTACTTACTTGTGTTATTTCGGGCAAACTTTTATATACTTTTATGTGAACGTTGTTAATTTAAACTTTAAAATTATTAAAAAAAGTGGAAATCAAAGAAAATATACGTGTTGTAAATATACATATGATGCTTGAAGCCTGTCGTGGCGCAGAGGCATAAGCGTTCGACTGTAAACGAGACATGTTGTGGGTTCGACTCTCTCTTGATGAAATGAAATTAAGTTTACTCCCTCTGATCAAAGGCAAAGCGTAGCGATGAGTTATAGTTCCATCATGAGTGGTGGAACTCATCGCTGCGTGTTGAGTGGCAAAATTGTGATGGAAGAAATAAAAATATTAAATATTTATTTTCTTTGAATTGAACCCAAAACTTGTCGCGTTTCACACGCTCGAGCTCCTACACCACGAGTGGCCTCAGTTTAGTTTATGAAAATAGTGAAAACGATTTAACACAAAATTATCGATTTTCATATATATTTAACATATATTTAACATATTTAGGTCATATGCTTAACAAAACACATATGTCAACGTCTTGAGAAAACCTGAAATACCAGAAATGGTCTTCACATACAATGTCAGTTTGTCCCAGTTTCACCAGTAAACATTGTAAGCCGCCTTCCATCTTCCTGCGTAGCGGAAATTGTCATATGTGATACGATTGGCTATAGTATTGCCGTGACAGTTATGGAAGGAGCGATAGCGGTTTTTATTTAAAAGAAAAATAAAATCAGCTTCATGCTGTAACTTGCACACAGCAGGGTAGGCAGAGGGAGCCTAGTGTTAAGACACTCCGTTCCCCATTTTCTCCCGAATTGTGTAGGCGTGTTGCGTATTGAGTGGCAGAACTCAACGCCGCGCTTTGCCTCGACACCAGAGCGAATAAATGGAAATATAAATTTAAGTAAGTATTTCATCTCCTCGAGTGAACCCACAACCAGTCGATTTACAGTCATACTTTGTGCCACTGCGCCACGACTGGCCTCTTTTTATTTAATGTTCATATTATTTAGTTCTTTTTTTCAGCTTCACGCTGTATCCCGTGTATAGCGGCGTAGGGCCGAGGGAACCTAGTGTTAAGACATTAAGTTCCCCACTTTTCACAGAATTTTTGAGACATTGCGTATTTAGGGGCGGAACTTAATGCCGTGCTTTGTCTTGACACTAGAATGAAGAAAATATGATTAAATAATAATTCATTTCCCAGTCACACGCTTGTGCCCGTGCGCCACGACGGAGTCTTCTACTATCTTATATTCAATTTAATGTAGGTTGTATTTCTGTCGGCGGATTCACAGAGGCTAATGTGGGAGGTTAATACTTGAAGAACACTGAAAAAATAGACTAACTGTATAGTCTTGCACCTGTGTTCTTTTTTGTCAAAGAAATTCAGGAATAGCATGACCGAGTTCGATATTTCATATATAAATCAGCAGCAGTTTTTTCAATTAATTAAGTAAATATAGTATAATTTATAATTTAGTTTTTTTAATACTTATAAAAAATATAGGAAATTTCCAAATGTGAATGGCATTATCAAAAAAGTTGATTATTTTGGACAGAAAAAATATTTCTTCTTATATTTTACAGAATATTATAAATGAAATTGTATCAAAAGTACTAAATAACACCAATATCAGTATCTTACATGAAACGCGAGTTAAAAGCCAATTGATAACACAATTTGTATAATGCCAAAATACACTTTTCACTTTTCAAAATACACATTTACTTCTATTTTTTTTTTGGTTTTGCAATGATTTATTTAGATTGAGGCCGTCGTGGCACAGAAGCACAAGGGTGAATTTAACGCGACGGTTGTGAGTTCAATTCCCACATATTATTTATTAATAATTTCATTTCTTCGCTCTGACATTAAGGCAATAGCTCAGTGTGGAGTTTCGTCTCTCAACACGCGATGCCTCGAAAAATTCAGCGGAAAGTGGTGAACGGTTTCTTAACACTAGGTTCCCTCCTTACCCTGCTGTGCGTAGGACAGCGTGAAACAAACTTAATTTAATGTTATATTATTATTTTATATTTAACTTAATGTACCAAATCAGCAGCACCTTTGAAATTTATCAAGTAAAACATAGTTTAATTTATATTTCTTTTAATACTTATTAGTATGCTGTGGTGTCGAGGCAAGGCGCGGCGTTGAGTTCCGAACACACAATGCCTCAAGAGAGCGAAAAGTGTGAAGTGGAGTGTTTTAACACTAGGTTGCCTCTGCCCACCCTGCTGTATGCGGAATACAGCATGAAGCTGAAAAAAAAATTGAAATTAGCCAAATTAGAACTCATACTTAACACATCAAAAAATCAAGTACCAAATGAGCTTTGACGTAAACAGAGAAGCTGATAATTTTGAAAAAAAAGTTTTCCTTGTTATATTCAACAGAATATTTCGAATGAAATTGTATCAAAGGTAATAAATAACACCGACAGCAGTATCTTACACGAAATACAAGTTAAAAGCCAATTGATAGCACAACGTGTACAATGCCAAAATACACGCACTTGGAAATGACGTATTTGTTTATATTTTCTTTTGATTTATGCAAAAGAAATATTTAAATATTCCAGTTTCTTACAAAATTATTCTCTATTTAATTTATATCACTAGTTTATTGATATTGTATACCTAATATTTTTTCAGTTTTATACGTGATCCCGTATATAGTAGAGTAGATTAGAGTAAATTTTTCGTATTACTAAGTTTTTTTATTATTTTCTCCTGAACTCTAGTAGTTCAGGAGAAAATAAAAAAAACGTGTAAAAAAACACGTGACACTTGACGCCGCGCCTTGTCTTGATAAAATGGTTAAAATTTAAGCGCGTTAAAATATTTACTACCAAATTGATGGAAATGAATTTGCTAAATTGTTTAACAAATGCTAGCGCATCTCTTTACAATTTTTTTTAGTTTTAAAAGTAATTTGGGGGCTAAGCAATATATTGTGTACCTGCTACCAACCTGTTGTATTTATACCTGTTGCTATTAGAAACTAAAATATATGTTCGTATACATTTTCTTTAAAAACCTATATGTCAATTTCGATAAAAAAACTTTCTTAATATTACTTCTGTGCTTATATATACAAGAAAAAAGTTTATTAAGATTATTACACTGAATGAGCTGAGCTTTGATTGAACACGCTCATATCTCAGAAACTACTAGTTCGAATTGTAATTCTTTTTGTATAGGAAAGCTCATTTATCTAGAAAAGTTATAAGGTAATCCTATCATTGTGCTTCACTATATTCAGAGCTGAAGCCGAAGCCGCAGGTAGAAGCTAGTTTACTATACACCAGTAAAGCAAAATTAAAAAATCTGGCTCTACCTATCTAAAAGCATCGTGTACCATTACTTGGGTTTAGCTTTATGGAATTATTTCTGGGTTAATAAAAATATATGTATAGGTATGTACAAACTATTTAATTTGTTTTGTTTGGTATAAAGGAAAAACTTGAAATGCCAATATCCAGAAAATCGTAAAATCTCAAATAATACAAGGAAAAATTACTGAATGTGACCTCCTCAATTAATTGTTCTAATTTATTTATAAAGCTAGATGATACGTTTATCTATTTATTTATTTTTTAGCTTCACCGCTGTATCCCACACAACAGGATAGGTAGAGAGAAGCTAGGAATTTAGTGTTAAGACATTTCAATTCTCCATTTTCCGGCGAATTCTTCAGGTATTGCGTGTTATGTGGCGCAATTAAACACCGCGCTATTCTTCGTTACTCGTTATGAAAATATAAATCTCCCGTCGCTTTTACAGTAACACGGTTGTGCCCCTGCGAGCTGTGCAACGAAAGCTGCTTTTATTTATTTAATAAACTGAATTGCTTTTGTGTTCTAATTATGTTTTCAGAACTAAGTGCGCTATTACTGCTTATTGATTTTAAATATAAATTATTTTTATGTAAAACGTATTCTCTGTTCAGTCTGCCTGTGCTCAGACGTCTTTAAAATGATTAAAATTTAAGTTTTTTTTAGTTTAGGCAGGATCTAGGCTAACCCTTATTAATATTATAGATACACTGATGTAGAATCCTAGTATTTTATAATACTAAACTATAAGACCATAATAAATACCAATTTGACAAAGGTGCATTTTCTATCATTCCTATGTTATAAATCTGTGTCTTGCACTCATCAGAATAAAGAAAATATTTAATATTTAATTTCCTCGAGTGGGGTCGACCCACAACCAGTCGCGTTTACAGCCACACTTGTGCCTCTGCGCCACGACTGGCCTCAAGTCATATAAAATCAACTAATCAGATTCACGCTGTATTCCGCACACAGCAGGGTAGGCAGAGGGAACTTATTGTTAAGATACTACGTTCCCCACTTTCTGCCGAATTCAGGAAGCGCTGCGTGTTGAATGGCAGAACTCAACGCCGCGCTTTGCCTCGACACCAGAGCGAAGAAATGGAAATATAAATATAAATAAACATTTCATCTCCTCAAATGAGGATCGAACCCACAACCAGTCGGTTTTACAGTCACACTTTGTCCCTCTGCGCCACGACTGGCCTCAATTGAACCAAAGTATAAACCAAATACATTTCATAGAACCATCATTTCATTTATTTGTCTAAAATGCATCAAACATCAGATTTGACCATCCAATCTCACTTCGTAGTTATAGAGAATGTACCGGAAATATTAAATTTTCGTCAACGAATACAACGTGTCGGTCCCAAATTACGTTACCGACGCTCTCAGTTCGGTCGTTCGTAATCGACGGATAGTGATTCTGTCATAAAGCGTTGGTTGTGCTTTTGTTGTTTTTTTTTATTTTATGGAGGCCAGTCGTGGCCCAGCGGCACGAAGTGTGACTGTAAAACCGACTGGTTGTGGGTTCGATCCCCACTCGAGGAGATGACATGTTTACTTAAATTTATATTTCTATTTCTTCGCTCTGATGTCGAGGTTAAGCGCGGCGTTGAGTTCTGCAACTCAATACGCAATGCCTCCAGAATTCAGCAGAAAGTGGGGAACGGAGTGTCTTAACACTAGGTTCCCTCTGCTTACCCTGCTGTGCGCGGGATACAGCGTGAAGCTGATTTAATTTTAATTTTATTTAATGGAGAAAAACACAGTTTATTTATTTATGATAGGAGTTTGAAATATTTATGGTAGAAATTATATTTTTTTTTTATATACAACAAATAAACCCTTGTTTTTTAAACCTGCGTCTTTTATATCAAAATAAGTGAGCATGCGAAATTTTTATAGAATATTAAATTATATAGAGAATATTATTTTTCTATCACAACAAAAATGTCGATTAAATTATTGGGCTTCCTGTCAAGAAATTCTCTGTTGTGGTCGGAATTTCAATGACATCAACTTTAGTTTTATTTTGTGTTCGAAATGATTAAATATAAAATTACAAATATTACATCCAAATCCTATGAGTTACTTCATTTTAGAGAATATTTCAATTAGAGAAGAGAGAAAAGAAAAAATATATATCATTTATATAGAAACTACTTATATCTACAGTAAAATTGAGCCCCCATTGTAGAATTAGAACCTACAATTACAGCGAAAAATTACAATACGCGTCATCTGAGCAAAAGTGTCCTTTTCACATAATGCAATTTACATTACATGCCGTGTGAATTATTTTAAAGAAACTTTTGCTTCTGCGGTTTTTACAACTGACAGACTCGTTTAATCTAATTTTACTCGACCAAAAATAATTTAGTCGGTGAACGAATCTGTTGAAAATTAACAAATTAATTCCGTCATCGTCGGCGGATGACAATTAACCAAAATCTTTACTTAGATTAATCAAATAATATGTTTAGTTACAATTTTTTTGAACATAAATATCTCGTCTTTCATATATTATGTTAGCATAAGTTATTTATAATGTAGTAATAGGTGTCGCTGTAAATACAAGTACGTCATTTGATATTGTTTCCATTATCGATTGTATTAAGTGGCGGTAGTGTGCTTAGTCTTTTCCGGTGGATTTCCAATATAAGCACAAACTACACGGCACTCGTGTTCATTACGTTCTAAGATATTGTCAAGACAACTTGTCATTACAATTCATATTTCAAT
>JAATLQ010034773.1:0-24599 GCA_013421005.1 Heliconius erato x Heliconius himera
ATATATATATATATATATATATATATATATATATATATATATATATATATATATATATATATATATATATATATAGCTGAAGATAATTTCAAAACATTTCGCTATAATAGCCGCGCACTACGTGTAGGTACTCGACGATTATCATTAAACAAGTGTGAAATGTAATAACCTGCAATATATTCTCAATAACTTGTAACATTAAACGATTTAAATATGTAAGTTTATGCTATATTATAGGAAGATAAATTTATAGTAGATTTTTAAACAAAGTATCGTATTATGTTTTAATAAATTTTATTAAAGCGTTACATAAAAGTCAACTGAAATATGAAATTAAACACAATTGCTAATTCGTTCAAAAAAAAATGTTTTTTTTAATTATTTCTTATATATTACCAAAAAATAGAGGCCAGTCGTGGCGCAGGGGCACTAAATGTGCCTGTAAATCGACTGGTTGCGGCTTCCATCCCCACTCGAGGAGATGAAATATTTATTTACACTTATATTTTCATTTCTTCGCTCTGGTGTCGAGGGGAAAGCGCGGCGTTGAGTTCCGCCACACGCAATGTCTCCAGAAATTGGCGGAAAGTGTTTTAACACTAGGTTCCCTCTGGCTACCCTGCTGTATGCGGGATACAGCATGAAACTAAAAAAAAATCTTATATAAATTGTATAGGTATTCATATGTATAATTAGTATGACTAATAGAAATTTAATGTTACAGTTTTGACCTAAGTACAATGTCAGTGGAACGCATCGGCTTAGAAAAGTTAGAAAGTAAACGATATTCGCATTTCGCGTGATTGATCTATTGTTGCTTTATTATGACCGTCTTAGGATTAAACGTGACCTTATTGCAATTACAAGATACCCGCTGAGACCGATATTAATATTTTTATACGCTAATATTCTACTTATTGTAGATAAATTGGTCAGTAGGTTATCAAAAGAAGATTAAAGAAAACGTTTAAAAGAAAAGGAAAAAAAATATGCAACCATTTGCAATTCATACTAATAATAATTGAGTAAAAATTTAAGAAAATCTTCCAAGAAAAGCTTCCCACATTGCTTAGGAAAATCTCTTTACGCTTTGGCTTTCCCCAATACACAGGTAGAAACTCCGTTGGCGTCATATAAACCCCACAAGAGATATAATTCTTCTGAATATGCACATCTAAAACAAATATATATATATATATATATATATAATATTATTTTGATATTATATATATATATAAAGCTATATATATATATATATATATATATATATATATATATATATATAGCTTAACTTATTAGTTAAGCTAGCCTTATGAAACTTTTAGGAATTATTTTATACAAATACTAGTAATTTTAAAAAATACTTCTGGAAAAAAGTTATCAGTCATTTTTTTTTAAATAAACATTTGAAACAGTAAATAATTTTCATTATCATTATGACTATTGACTACGTTTAAATCGATTTCTTCGGGCATTTAGCGAAGTGTTTGCATTTTTCACCGATTGTTTAAAATTATTGTACCGATTATTGTGACCGATTTAGTAAATTTTAGGTGTGAAGATATTAGAATAGTAATATAATAGTATATAATAATAGTAGACCTAATAAGATAAACCACAAAAAACATATGAAAAAGTGGTATTAATTATGGTTTTAACTGAAAATGTTCAAAACGTCATATTTTTTTATTGAATAAAATAAATAATAAATAAATCCATACCGCAAGTGAAGCGTGTGTACTTGAAGTAAAAAACTTCAATAAGGTACTACATGATGATTGATAAATAATTCTCTGAAATAGATTAATTTATTATTTGTAAGTAGTGAGTAGGCACCTGTAAACATCGTAGATAAGAGGGTTTCAATTCCAATACAATGCGTTACACTACATTCCAATATTACTTTACACGGCTATTTCACTAAATACTGTCGCAATACTCCCATACATAGTTTACTACTTATATCTCTGTGTTTATTATGTCGTCACTCGTCATTCTTTTGTCGCCATGTGAGTCAGCATGGGCGTAGGAATGGAGGGGTCCGTACCCAGTGTTTTTAGTAAAAAAAAAATAAGATAGAAATGGAATATAAAAAAATAACACAAAAAAGTCAAAGTCCACATAAAATCGATAAAGACTAACAATTTTTTACTAAATGTTTAGTCTAACCTTTTTATTTTCTAAATTTTAAATTTGAAAAAAAAAAAATTCCGCAAATAAACACTAAAATAAAATAATAAAATAACTGTATATTGTAACTGTATATATAATATCGAAAGTTCGCGTAACCTGAAAACAAAATGTCTCCAGATACGACCATGGTGACCATTTTGTCAAACCATCCAATCTCAAATCAATCTCAATCAAATTAACCTTAAATTTTAAATACCCACTGTTACCTACCGCTACTATTTCGAGCTACTTTTGCCCTTCACAACACGTAATGCGAAAACTATGGATACGATATGTACATGCCTGATATTTGCCAAAATTAAAACTTGATCAATATATATAATGTCAGTAATTAGACTCGAACGACTATAGATAGTTTATTTTGAAGTTTTAAATATTATATTTTTGTGACTGACCCACTCACTCATCAAAAACCTAACCCACTTCTGGGTGACCCAGAAACTTGACGATTGGTACAAAGGTAGACTATTATATGTATATATTCACAGGAAAAAATTAAAAGTAAAAATATTCTATTTTAATAATAATAATGAAGTAACGATTTCTTTACAAAAAAAATAAAAATAATCCATAAAAAACAAATTATGTGAAATCAAGTTCAATGAACAATGTGTCGTTTTGGATTTCACGGTGTTCTTCAAGTTAACTCGATATCCAAACCTATAGATCTCTAATTCTTTACTTGAGATCTATATTTGGGTACCGAGTTGTTGTGAGTAAGGGGCCGTTCATTATATCACATGAACCTAGAAAAGGAGAGGTGGGAGGTCTGGGTTGTTCGGCAAAAATGACCACATATCATCGGAGGGGTGGTGTAGTAAGATATCACGTGTATTTGTTTTGCAAGGTGCTTGCTCTCTTGCTTGATCCGTAAAAAAATAAAAAAAACAACGTGAATGCAATAATACCAAATAAAGCATAAACCAGTCTTCCCAGTTGTAATCGGGATCCTGAGGTTACAATTATTGTGAACTTCACGTTCACAGAAGGTCTTCGTTTTTTTTATGTAAACAGAAAGTGTTTCACATCGTGTTAATTAATGTATTTTATAAATTACATGGTCGTCATAAGCAACAGAGAAAAAAAATATATATATTTTTTTATTTTTATTATAATATTATTGGCTAGAGGAGCTAAGGGGAACTGTAAGAGGTGCTACGTGCTCCTCTTATAGTTTTGATATAATATAAAGGATATGTAAAGTTATGTAAAAGAGTATAAAAACAACCTATAAATATAAACAATTTATTATGCAGCGAGAATACAATATAAAAAAAAATACAATTGCAGTATAGAATACTTTTTTTCCAAAATAAACACTTATAAATAGTTATTAAAAAAGAAAAAAAAGAAAATTATTATGTAAAAATACTGTCACCACAATGTTTTACGTACATACGTCATGTAGCACCGTACAAATTTTATTTTTATACTTTCGTATTTATTATGCTCAGTAATAAGGCACATTTTACATTTAAAATGCTACCATTGTACTTATTAAGTTAGGGCTCATCTTTATTGCTCGTTAGCTATCGTTATACAGCATTCGGGGAGTCCCCTGATACGGGCTATTGACTAATGAAGGTAGACTATCAACATACGGCATGCGGGTATTCCCCGCGTGCGTCACCAGAATGTTTTACGCACATACGGTGCGTAAACGGAAATCTCCTTCATCCTGTATAAGTGCTGTAACGACCAATGGAAATGTGCTCTTATTTATAAAGGAATGCTGCTTTATCATCATTATATAGAGGAATTCTTAAATGTGGCGTTAACATTAATTCAATAAAATTAAAAGGAGCATCCTTATTATTATTGTATGTAAATGGAGTGACAATATATTTTATTTTCATTAGTCTTATTTGGAAAGTTTTCCAACTTCATAGAGGTATGCAGCGAACAGTTTTATCTGGAAAAAAAATTGTGGACATAAATAAACTTTGCTTTAATATAACTATAGTTAATACTTAACTAAATTATGTAAAATATCTTATGCATAATATTATAAAAGGTATTGTTGGCATTCTATAAACCTATACGCTACATTCGAATGACACATATTGACGCTATCGCGTTAAAACAATTTAAATTTTTCTATAAGGTCACCGAGAATATAATAAAAAATTCCCGCCCACATTTTTTTTACTTTAACATTTAGAACATTTAGTAATAAGTAGACAAGAGTTCGACTATGCCATTGATTAAATGGCAATCTGTTTACCGATTTCTTGACATCTTATATTAAAACTTCAAAATTTCACCGATTCAAAACTGCTTACAAAAGTGTATTCGAATAAAATATATTTAAAATTAGAATTAGAATAGTAGTTGTAATAATTGGGCACTGACCCCCTCAATGTAGTTGCGCACGTTGAGCTTCTCGTTCTGGGAGTGCGCCATGTCGTCGCCGGCGCCCATGGGCAGCAGCAGCACGTTGCGGCCGCTGGCCTCCTGCAGCGTGATGGTCACCGGGATGGAGCCGCCCTCGCGCGACATGTCCGGCTCCGTCTGCAACCAGTACACTTCACTTCACTTCACTTATAAACATTTGATAAATACATAAAACGTATCTTAGGATATTGATTTTCAATTATATTGAAAACTATACACATTTTTGTGTTATTAAAATGCTCAAAAGTACGGTTATCTATTGAGATAAAAAACAATTTAAACCACAAAAGTGAACCGAGGGAAAGTAAGCCCCTTAAAGATAAAGAATGAAGCTAAAAAATATATTATTAAATCAAAAAATCAAATCAGCTTCACGCTGTATCCTGCACGTATCAAGGTAGGCCGAGGGAACCTAGCGTTAAGATACTCCGTTCCTCACTAAATATAATATGTATACAAAAAAATATAATGCACTGTACCTGGTATATCAGTTTGGTGGCGCGCGCCGCCGCCTGGTAGTGCGGGTGGTCGGGGTTCTCGGTCCACGCGCGCCCGCTCTGCGCAGAGATGCGCATCTTGTTGGGGGACCCGCGCTCAGACCACTGTGGACAAAAATACTATTTTTATATATTGCTCTTTTTTAGTGTTCCGTACATCAAACGGTAAGAACTTTGTTGTCTGTCTGTCATAACAATTTATCTGGAGATCAAGCTAAAATTAATATCATTGAATTTAAGTCTATCGTCCTTTGAAGTTCTTAAGATGTTAGTTAACACTATCAAAAGATACGAGCATTTATGCATCGTTTTTGCTGCATTTTGTATGACATTCAGAGCGTAATAAAAACTCAAAGAGTACTTTCCCCTGGAACTAAAGTTATGAAATTTGGCACAAGGTAAGAATTTCAATACAAATAAAGAAAAAAATTCAAAACAGGAAAATTTATAGGCATTTTATAAATTCATTACAAACTCATAATTGTATTTCATTTCATATAATATGAGTGCCAATAAACCAAATTATTTGACTCGTGCATACTTCCTACCATGACTGCTGTCAGACATGAGCTTTGAATTTACAAAATGTTAAAAAACTTTAAGTATGTCAGCGTAATATGGAAAGGAGCATGCTTAATGTTGAGAGAAAGGATAAAAGTGGGTCAAAGTGAATGATATTCGCCAAAAAATAAAGATTGTAGAAGTATCTTACAAAATTGAAATGAGTAGGGCATCTAATGAGAAGCAAAATCACCAAATGGGCAAAACAGGTCGCAGAATGGTATCTAAGAGAGTGTAAGAGAAAAAGAGGAATACCTCCGAAAAGATGTGATGAGGATTTAAAAGTAGCTGCGGGTACATTGTGGGTGAGGAAAACCCACGATAGAAACATGTGGAAAGCTTTGGGGGAGGCCTATGCTAAGGCAAAACAATCTTTACCGGTGTCAATATTATAAAAAACTCTGTATTATGATTATTTACATTGTTAATAAAGGCTTTATTATTATTATAATAAGAGTGCATATGGCCGGAAACTTAAGTTTATCTACTTTTATAGTTAAGTTTTACTTTCTGTTGCCCTACAATCATGAAATTCGGTGGGTGAGTACGACTCGCACTTAACTGGTTTTTTACTTTCTATTGTATCCCGCATATAATGAAAATATCAAATAAATCCTTTCTCCGTGTAAGAAACAAACACGAATACACCCGTCACGTTTACAGTCCCACGCTGTACCACTGCGCCACGACGCCTACATTTTGGTCCTAGTTTATTTAATTTATTTTATCATCGCGCATTTTAATCGTGCAGAATAAAAAAAGAAAATCTAGTAATACATGTCGGAAGTATTACTTTAAATGTCGTCCACAATTGTTATTCAAATATTGAGGCAACCTTAAATATGTATGTATGTATGTATCAAAATAATGTATCAAAAATACAAATTTATCATTTGTCATTTTATGCTTTAAGCTTTGAAATTGAAATTAAAATGAACATTACAAATAAGCATAAAAAAATATCTAAATATTAATATTTTATACCTTTTTGTTAACAAAATCAAACACTAGTTTCTCTACTTCTTCCGGCTCCTGGTCCGGCACTATACGAATAGAGAACTTTCCCACAACTTTTGCCGGAATTACTGTTTTTGCGCCGGTTTGATAATGGGCACCTGGAAATACAAAAAATATGCATACGATTATGTTATAGTTTCTATTATTTTTAATTAAAAATAATTTTCACTATAAAGAAAAGACAGTTAAATTAAATTATTTTAAATTTTAATTTTATTTTAGTTAATTAAATTAAATTATATTAATTAATTAAATTAAATTTTAATTTTATTTTAGTTAATTAAATTAAATTATATTAATTAATTAAATTAAATTTTAATTTTATTTTAGAAAAGAGAGTCGTGAATTCTAACTCGAGGGAATGAATTACTTCACGTTGAGTTTGGCCACAACAACACAATAAAAATATGTGTAAATAACTATATTTACATACAGAAAGATGGTTCTTGAATCTTGAAATCATCGAAATACACAACAATTTTATCTATGTACGAATTTATATACTTATTTAGAAGCTCTTTCTTTCCTAAGTGTGGAATAACACTTTAAAAATGTTTAAAAAAAAAACGAATTTATATCTTAGAAGATATCAAAGATTCAATATATAAGGCCACCCACCCATCGCCACACTTTCGGGACATGTATCTAAGATATTTCTAAGTATTATTTATGTCTATATTATCTCATGAAAAAATAGTTTCAAAGATTGCATATATAAATATCCTTTAACCTTAATAATTAACTTAATAATTACTAGCGGCCCGACTTGGTTTCTCACGGATGCAATATGTAGCTACGTAATAGGAAAATAACACAAGTAATATTTTTTTAGAGAAATTAATTATTGCCCTTAAGAATGTTAATTATAATACAAAATATATTTAAAAATTCGAAAATAAAAATCACCTCACTAGGTTCCCTCTGCCTACCCTGCTGTTTGCGGGATGCAACGTAACGCTAAATAATCTATATAATCAATAAATATAATCGCGTTATTTAAGTGGACGAAGCCACGAGATGGTTGCTACATGATATGATGGTTACATAGTATGTATATATAGATAAGAACCTCCAAATATTGACAGAACAAAGACATACAAATCAAAAGTACATAGCTAACATGATGGTCAAACATTACAATTAATTTGACCTTTACTAATGTCATTCAATGAGACTTATTATATTTATTGTTATAGTTGAGTAATATTATAGCTATAACAAATAGTTTTAATTGAGATAAGCTTGTGACTCAACGCTTGTAAATCTCTAGAATTCGGTAAAAAGTGGGGAACGCAAGGATCGTAATGGGTAACTAAGTCTCTTTTTAGCAGGATAAGCAGAGGGAACCTAGAGTTAAGGCCCTTCGTGTCCCTCTTTCCGACGAATTTTGGAGATATTGCATGTTGACCGGAACTCAACGCCGCGCTTTGCCAAGAAATGAAAATAATAATAAATAATTTATTTCCTCGAGTAGAAATCGAACCTACAACCGTCGCACAAGTGTGTGACTGAATTCACACACTTATGCCACTGCGCCACGACGGCCTCTTTACAGACAGATTTATAATCTATTTTTATTATGCAAATAGTCGTTTTTTTTTACCTTCAATGCCATGGAGTGACAAGCTGGGATACCTCCAGCGGTGCATCAGCAATTGCTCTTTTACAGCATTATGAGGAAGTTTGAAAGCTTCAATTGAACGTCTGAAAATAGTTAAAAATATTAAAATTTGATGACTAATATTATAGAGTTTTGATTTTTTTTAACTGTATCCTGCATGTAGCATAGAGGCTGAGAGAGCCAAGTAGTGTCAAGTCACTTTCTATGACATTGCTTGTTGTGTATGAGTGGCGGAACTAAAAGAAAATGAAAGTACTTCATTCCTCCGAATGAGAATTGAACCCACAATCGTCGCATTTACAGTGAGAGGCTGTCCTAATTCTTAAGATATATTTTTATTTCAATCAGTTATAAGTATATTAATATAATAACATATTTTATAAATAATTTGACTAATACTTTATTCCTATCTTGGATAGATACAAATTTATTGATAAAAAAATTAGGAGACAGATGATAAACAGATAATGATTATGAAATACATATATTTTTGTAATTTTACTAAATATAATGCATTAAATCCAATTGAGCAAATATTACGAAAGGAATGTTTATATTTAAAGAAATATTAAATTTGTGTAACTATAAAGAGTTCTTACTTTTTATTTATTAAATATTATTATAGCAAAATATTGTGTTAAAAATAATACCTGTAAGCCTCTGGATCAAAATCAATTGAATTGTAAAGCTTTTTTTCATTCTCAAGGAGAGGAGCAACAGACTTATAAATGTCTGTAATCAAAATCCGGCCATCCTTGTCAACCAATTCATTCATCAGATAGATCAAATCAGTCATGGCTGAAATAATTAGGCATTAAGTGTTAAGTTATCCTACTGATTGTGTGAATAGGCCAAAAAGGATGTAAAAGCAATCATAATGTTATTGTTTGCTATATATTATATATTTATATTTAAAATCAGCAATGTCCACAAACTTGGACAGAAAATGGAGAATGGAGTGTCTTGACATTTAGTTTGGCTCTGCCAAACCTGACTATTGTTAAAAAATTTAGAAACATAGCTTCAATTATGTAAAGTAATACACACAGCAAGGTAGGCAGAGGGAACCTAGTGTTAAGATACATCGTTCTCCACTTTCTGCCGAATTTTGAAGGTAGTACGTGTTGAGTGGCAGAACTCAACGC
This sequence comes from Heliconius erato x Heliconius himera, assembly GCA_013421005.1. Taxonomy (NCBI): domain Eukaryota; kingdom Metazoa; phylum Arthropoda; class Insecta; order Lepidoptera; family Nymphalidae; genus Heliconius; species Heliconius erato x Heliconius himera. The sequence goes on from JAATLQ010034773.1 coordinate 9,429, forward strand.
CACGCTTAACCTCGACACCAGAGCAAAGAAATTGAAATATAAATTTAAGTAAATATTTCATCTCCTCGTGTGAGCATCGAACCCACAACCAGTCGGATTTACAGTCACACCTCGTACTGCTGCGCTATGACTAGCTTTAAAAGTCTGGCTCTTAAAGTAATAATAATTGGTATTATTACACATTCAATGTACATGAACAATTCATGCTTATCTAACCAGACTGTCTGCACTGTAATGACTAGGCAACTGATAATTATACATTTATATTGTACAAATAAATATTATATAGACTAACTTTCAGATGAAAGTACCAACCCTGATGATTTGATGATTATTACCGACAATATATTATAGGTTTGAAATTATTATTACATAAGTGTATAAATGGACCAACTAGTCTACTAAATTTCCATAATTACTTGCATCCAAAAAAATTTCAGGGAGTAAATTCTTTTAAGCTAGTATGAAGGTACTAACACCAAAAAACATTTTTTTTACATATGAAAATTCTATGATGTTTGCAAATTTTACAAAAGTAAACATACAATAAATTTTAAATGTCTCAATAGGAATGTATAGCTTTAGTCATATTATAATAGCTTAACATATGATACATTAAATGTTGCTATATTAAAACTTATGTAGAGTATTTTGTTACAATCAAGGTATGTATGCAGTCTGATCTGGGTGTAAAGAACAGGTTTGTAAGAATATTTTTAACTAAGCCTGAAAAACTTGTTATTTGTCATTACAGTTCAAGCATAGGGCTAACATGTTGTGCTTGCAAATAAAGTTATTAAATTATACAACATTCACTCATTCTAATGTGAGAAACCACTCAGATATAAATAAACAGAAATGTTAATATGGCAATAAACTCTTATCTGCAGGCATAAGGACTATTTGTTCAGCTTTATCTCTTTATGTATTTACACTGAGTATTCTGTTTTAATTTTCACATTGCAATATGTGACATTTTTAATATACATATATAATGCAGGTATACACATAGTTATCACTACTTAATTGTAATTTTAATTCATACTTAACAGACAACAATAATACCTTCATGTACAGTTCCTCCATAAACTCCACTGTGTAAATCCATCTTAGCACATTCAACCTCCAAGAAATAGTAGCTAATTCCTCTTAATCCATATGTAATACATGGTTTTGTTGTTCCCAACCAATAATTATCAGATATACATACATAGTCCACTGAGTCAAAGAAACCTTCTGGTTTAAGCTTCTCCATAAGCAACTCATCTAAGCCTTCTGATCCAGATTCTTCCATACATTCAAAAATGAATTTCAAATTCACTGGCAGCTACAAACAAAAATAGATAGCAAATACTTAATCAAAACCATGGTTTCACAAATATTAGATTATTTTAAATGTGCAAAAGAATATATATAATAAGAAAAAAATATTAAAAATGGTATTGATTTAACATTAGTGTATTGCATAAAAATTATAAAAAAATAATTAGAATTAGATTATAAAAAGATATTTGCTTACTTCTTCTCCAATACCCTTATATGCATTAATAGCATGAAGCCAGCCTAAAACAGGCCCTTTATCATCAGTAGATCCTCGTCCATAAAGTTTATCATCTCTTTCTACCAACTCAAAAGGTTCAGATAGCCAGCCATCTGATTTTAAAGCTGGTTGTACATCTAAATGTCCATAAATGCAAATAGTATTTTTCTTCGAATCCTAAAAATCACAGAGAGTGAATTGGCAGTTTTGATTAGCGTCAATATAAATATAAACTATTGCAACAAAAACATTACATTTCCTAATGTGCCAACTAGAACAGGCGGCAATTTTACTTCTACTCCTTCTAAAACTTGAAACCCAACATCCCTTAATTCCGTCGATGCACCAACTTCCTTTAATTTATCTTGCATCCATTGCACCATTCGAATACAATCATCGCGATGCTTTATATCGCTCGATACTGATGGAATTGCTACTGCCTCCTTTAAAAGCCCTTTATAGGATTCTTTGTTCTGATCCACGAACTTAAAGATTTGAGGCAACATTTTATCGGCTGCCATTTTCTTGGATACTTCTTTCTCTACTGTTGAATAGTGACGATAATGGGGGAATAACTTGTTTACTGCAGACGTCAACGCTATTGCCGGCGAACTACGGCCGTGGCAAACACGTAATGCTTTAATAAGCAAAGACATTTCAAAATTCAGCTGACATTTGACATTAAAATGAATTCTCGCAAGTGACATTGTCATTGTGACTTTATTACCAGTGTGGCAACATCATGTACAGTAAAATGTGGTGAATAGAAATATTATTAAAATAAAGTAAAATTTTTATTATATTTTCAATATAAACCACAATATATTTACATATATTTTATGTTATTTAGCCTAGTATATTTTCTCTTATGGTCTATATAAGTGAAATAAAATAAAGAACAGAACGGAATGCTTTGACACTAAGTTCCCTCTGACTACCCGGTTGTGTGCAGGATTGAACGTGAAGCTGAACTATTGGATATACTTAAAGTATAAAAAACTTTTGTGATTTTGTATCTATTCACTCCGTGATTTCTATTCAGCTCGCTTTACCGGTATACGACTTCATACTTTTTAGTTTTGATACTTGATTTTCTTAGGCAATAAACGGAGAAAGCTATAAAATAATTTTTAAAATGTATAGCTCAAAAAAAACGTTTAGTTACCTTGTTTGTTGACTTCAGATATTGATTTTTTTAAACTTCTTTCTTTTGTATACGATGATGACGATTTTTGATCACGAAGAAACAGTTACATATGTCGTTTTGCTTATCGATATTTTAAAACATGCTATAATTTGTGTTGCTGTATGTTATATACAGCAACACAAATTTACTACTTTATTGACTCAAATGTTATAAAATATAATAAATTACACAAAAAAAGAATTGATTGGTGATCTATACGCAGCACAAGTTCGACTTTAGGGTTATTGTTAAAAATTATTACGAAATACTGTAATAGTAGCATTTAAAAGTTAAAATGGCGCTATTTCATAATATCATTATTTAATATCATCCACACCACCTGTTTCGTAGGAACTTCCTAAATTATAATAATTAAAAAAGGCTTATTTATATTTTTTGCTCAATTGGATAAATGTACTTTATACCAAGTTTTTATTTGGAGCAAAATTTTTTTTGATCAATAAATGTCATAATATAATTTGAAAATTATCTTTGTACTTATTGATTATAGAATATATTTGATATTTAAAATGTCTGTTTTTATTAAATTTTATTGAATCTTAATTTATAATAATTTATGGTTGTGAGTTGTGCATAATTATGAATTGTTAAAAAAGAAATAAAACTATAAATTTAACCGCCGCTGACATCGTAAACGGTTTAATAAAAATGTATAATTTCAAATAAAACCAAATCACAAAATTAACGTATGTGTACACAAATATCTTTGAATCATGATTTTTTTATTGATTGATTAATAAAATACACTATAAAATAATTTCAATCTCATTAAAATGGATGTAGTTCGGCATATTATAGAAAAAGAGAAACAAAAAAGGAAAATGAAAAAAAGATTTTTAGTAAGGATTTGTCTGTGCAATGAACTATTTATTGCAAACCAGAGATTACGTTCTGTTAGAGCGTTAGAGATTTTATTTAGAATGAATAGAAAATATTATAAAGAAATATACAAGACTTTGCCATGTACAGAAAATCAACAGAAATTATCATTAAAATATTTTCATCCTAATATCGCTTACACATTCGATATAATTTCATTTCACTACAATGATACACAACTTAACATTTTCATATTAAATATTGATCTGAACCATTTCAAAATTAATATTATTGCTATTACGAATAATGTTGAACCGTTACCAAGTTTACTCTCATATTCCGCTGGAGAAAATATTAGAAGAAACAACGAAGATTTACTAAGTAAAAGTATAACATTTAAGAAAGATAAATTTTATCTTACGAATAAAAAATATGAAGAAAATAATTCCTTAATTTATAATTTCATCCTTACAGCCGTGATAGTGAAAAATTTTGCAATTATTTTCAACAAATACTATGAAATGAAGATTGTCAATCACATGCTGTTTTCTGTATGGTCGTTCCAAGATATATCTGTGGGATATTTGTTCAGTGCTATATTGAAAGCAAATTATTTAAATATATTTTACCTGAACAAAAGTAATGGATTTGCCATTATTAGAATTCATCAAAATAGTATGTTGAAATTGAATTTTGAATTGTGTACATTTGAGATTAGCGATATATTTACTTTACAGATATCTATATTTCAATTACATTTACCTATAACAATAAGGACCAAATCTTTAGATTCTAATGTCAACTCAAATATAGATGCAAATAATTATTTTAGTAACATAAAAAATAAAGAATACGAAAAGCAAGATAAATCAACTTATGTCGTATATAAAAGTCCATAAACTAATTTTATAGAACGTGGAATCAATACAGAACGAAATAAATATGAAATGGAAACCGATTCGCAAATAGATATAATTAATGCGAATTGCTTTGAATTTATAAACAGTAGGTTATGGTTACCTTATTTATGTGGGGATTGCTATGATGACAAAATTGGCAATATGTCATACATTTTAAAATGCAGTTGCCTCAATGAATCACTTTTAGACCTGGATAATATGGAGATATATTTAAGAGAAATAGCCAACATTTTAACTTCTATGAAATTTTTCACCACAGCCTTTAAGGATCTGAGTACATATTTGGCATATATGTTAATGAAATTATAATTTTATCTAATAAAAATGTAGTGTTAAAAAATCACGAATATTGGACTACCTTGATATTTCTATTCCAAGACTACATTTATTCATTAATCGATTGTTGAGAATATTTTTATATATATGCATAATATTGGAAGAAAAGGAAATTATCTTATGTACTATTAAATAAAAAAAGAATATATTTATTAAGATTTATTATTACTACTTAAGAAATTAAATAATTAGGATAAACATAATTCATTTCATATTACAAAATAATGTTAAGAGATCAGTAAATAAAATAAAAAAAAGCATTGGTGTGGATAATGTTAAAGATTTCAATATTAACAAGATAAGGCTAAATGTATTGCTTAATTTCGAAATTTACTTAACATTTAAAGCTGTTCTTGATTTAACTTTTATCTTTTGTAGTCAAAACATCTTACTAAATGTTTCTAATTGAATCACTCCCAAATTCTTGTTTCTACTTCTTTTTCTTAACAGTTAACTGTTCTTATAATTCTGAAACAACATAATATAATTAAATAAAATTATATATTTTTCAGCTTCACTCTAAGAGGGGAACCTAGTGTTACGACACTTCCAAATTTTCAAGGCATTGCGTGTTAAGTGGCGGAACTCAAAGCCGCGCTTTGCCTGGTTACCAGAGCGAGGCAATTCATATTTTTCTTTGTGTGTCGCGTTTACATTCGCACGCTTGTGGTCCTGCGCCACAACTGGAGAATATCAATGACAAAATTAGTATTTTTAAATAAGAAATACTTGGAACGTATTGTTTGAATTGATATTTATATATTTCTATGCTATTTTCTTTAAGAAAAGCTTTGCTTGTGCTTTTCCGTTATTGCAATGTAGGCAGAGAGGACGTAATGACAATACTTCGACTTAGCAGGGTAGGCAGAGGAAATCTGATGTTAAGACACTCTGTTCTTGTCAGTCTGTCAGTGACGGAAGAGTTTTATATGTAAAAAATGCATGAATTTTGAATACCCGGTAGCGTCGTCGTGCACCGACACGGGCGCGTCGGCGAACACGTGGGCGGCGTGCGCGCGCAGCCAGTACGTGAGCAGCGCGGCGCCCAGCGTGGCCAGCGCGCCCGCCGCCGCCGCCAGCGCCGCGCCCGCCCCGCTCGCGCGCACGAACACGCGCGCCCACATCGCCTGCCACACCGACTCCGTCCACGTCGAGTACTCGCCGGACCTCATGTCGTAATCTGGAATTTATTACATCATTTTTTTTTGAGGAGATGAAATATTTACTTAATTTATATTTCCATTTCTTCGCTCCGGTGTCGAGGTTAAGCGCGGCGTTGAGTTCTGCCACTCAACACGCAATGCCTCCGGAATTCGGCAGAAAGTGAGGAACGGAGTGTCTTAACACTAGGTTCCCTCTGCCTACCCTGCTGTGTGCGGGATACAGCGTAAAACTGATTTAATTTTTTATTTTTTTAGCTTCATTAAGCCATTCAGACTTTTCCGTTCCCCAATTTGCGCCGGGCAGGCATTGTGTGTTGAATACCGGAACTCAATGTTGTGTTTTGTATCGTTACTAGAGTGAAGAAATGAAAATACTAAATATTTATTTATATGCGCGCCATAACTTGATCATATTTTTTTTTTCATTTTATGTATATTTTATATTTAGAAACTCTGTTCGCCAATGCGTAAGTATTATAGATTTTTTTTATTTATTTCTGATGTAAATGACTTTGTCCAAATAGAGAACAAAGATCTTTAAATCACACTTTCATTTAAAATACCTTTATTATTTTTTTTAGCCTCACTCTGCATCCCTTATATAGCGGGGTGGGAAGGGGAAGTTTTGTGTTAAACACTCCGTTCCCCACACACCGTAAAATTTTACAAGATACTGCTAGTTGACTGACTGAATTGAAGGGCGCGCTTTCTAAAGCGAGAAAATAAAAATATAAGGAAATATTTAGAAAATTATTTCCTTCGAGTGGGAATCGAACTCACATCAATCACATAAATAATCAGACGCTATGTCGCTGTACCACGATAGCCTCATATAAATATAAAAAAAAAATTAGATCTTAAAAAATACATATCAAACAAAAGTTATGGGTTATATAATAATGGGTACTGTAGTGATATTGAGTTACAATATATACTATTAAAATATTTCATTATAAAAAAATATGCAAATCGTGTATAAGGTATTAATACTAATTTGCTTTATAATTTTATAAAAATTATAACTTTGTAATGTACACTACAGCCAAACAGAAATAACTTGCACTGCTATTAAAATGAATCACCTGGTTTAACAAACGCTGGACTGACGGCCTGACTGAAATTCATCGTCGTCTGTATACAAACACCGCTGTTATTCCAACCCTTCAGCCAGTAGTAAGAAAATCCCTGAAATAGAAAAACAAATGAAAACCAGAAAAAATGTAAAAAAAACACACATACACACACCACAACACCAATAATAATTATTAACCTAATACACAACGATGCATACAATACGAGTACTAACTATTGAAGAATAAAATATTTAAAAATACGAATACATATATAATTCACATTTATAAAAAAAAATGTTCGTCGGCGTCGGTATGTGACGTCGGAGGTATCGGTCGGCGTGTGGACTCACCGGATCCGTAAAGTCGTCGCAAGCGGCTCTATGGAGGGCGAGGCGGGCGCCGGTGAGCAAGGCGAGGGCGCGCGCGACGCGGGCCGCCGACCCCACGCGCTTTGCCCCGGTCCTACTCGCCCGCTCGCACGCTATCTGACAAGCGACACAACGACACGTCTCACTCACTCCCCTCCGGGCCGCCCTCACGGGGACATTCCCACAGTACGTGTACGTACCTCGTCGTCGTGCTTGTCGCAGGGCGTGCGGGCCGGCACGGGCGTGCCGGCCAGCAGCGCCAGCAGGTGTCCGAGGTAGACGGCGGGCGTGCCGGCCCACGCGGCCACGCCCACGTAGAGCGGCGCGGGGCGCTCGGCGGGCGCGTCGTCGGCGCCGCTCGCGTAGTCGGCCGCCGCCAGCAGCCGGCACGCCTGGCTGCGCAGGAAACAGTACAGCATCTCGTCCACCTGTCAGACGAGTTTTATTGTAATCTTGACGCTGTATTAACATATAGCAGGCTATGCACAGATAATCAGGTCAAATCAATCTAGTGTTAAAACTCTCCATCTCCATTTAAACAATTCTGTGTAACACTTTTCACCAAATTTTCGAGGCATTCCGTGTTGAGTGGCGACTGTCGACGCCTTTAATAATTTCTATTAAAATAATCAGAAAAATTCTTGAAGAGATGAAAATTATAAAAATAAAAATAATTGAAAAATCAAACGTACACAATAAAATATTTTAGAACTAATTTGAATTTATCTACCCACAAAAAAGAATGCCAAAAAAAAATGTATATCTTATTGCGCTATATACCTTACCTATTGCTTGAAGACCTGTTATTAAAAGATTCCAAAAAGTAATGCCACGAAAATATTACACAAATCTCATCAAAATGACAGAAATTTAATTAATTGAAAACTATAGAAATTTCTTATAAAAATTGGCATATTTTTTTTGGCAATCCCTCCCTCATGCTAATAATTATTAAGGTTAAGGTAAATAATTATTCTACGTTTACATCTCCTATGCTTGTCGCAAGCTAATATAGATAATGTCAAAACCATTGAAATATACAGACCAAATGTGCAGAAGCAGATATATTTCCCGTGTACGCTGTCCCGGTGACCTGTTGGTACAGAGTCTGTGCTAATGCGGTAGACAGGCGAGCTATCTTCACCTGTGCCTCCGTATCCTTCATTATTCCCTGAGCGAGTAAGTCCGACGTGGAAATAACTGAAAACAAAGGGATCAGTACATTATCTGACCAGTGACCATACGTCCAATTTAAAACGGGATCGTCCAGTTTTTCGATTTTTTGTCCCTGTGTCCCCCAAAGACGGCGCTGCGACGTAAATATCGTCATTTAAAATGCCACGAAAAGTTGATCGGTCGAATCAGTCGATCGGTGTGCATTATCAAAACATAACCGAATGGAACACTGTTAACTATTAGTACCGCAAAAAAAACGTTTACTGTGAACACGAAATAGTCCAATGTTACTTTCTAACAAAATAGTTGAAAATAAATAAAATTGCTAACTAACGAAAAGAAAAAGTGATCCCGTTATGAATCAAAGAATGAATGCCTACATAATAAACTAATCTTTGAGATTATACATTTATATAAGCGTCATGTTGTATCCCACATATAGCACACAATGACGGAACACAACGTCGCGCTTTGTCTTGTTACCAGAGCGATAAAATAAAAATATTAAATATTTTCTCTCTTTTACTACTCCGTACATATGCTCCTAAGCTAACACCGATTGATTAATGACCGTCAATACGATTTCCGCCATCCGATTGGATCCGATTTTCTGATCTATTTAACCGGTTGCCACGTAAGGAAGGGGGCCTGGCAGTTAGTTTGGACATAGCGAAGGCCTTTTAGGAAGGAAGCGAATTGAGTGTGCATGCCACACGTCGTCCCTTGCAAAACTTCCATCCTACGGGCTTCCCGAGATATTAAGTAAGTGGATCGCCAGCTTTCTTACTGGACGCAGCATCAAGGTCACTATCGAAGGTTCTTGCTGTGAACACATGCCCGTGAACGTGCTGTTTTTCCTACATATCATTGACAAGCTAAAGGATTCTAGCATTCATTGATGATAGCAGTGGATGCTGTTTATTCCGACCGAGTAAGTCTTTCTCGGGATGCCGATATAAGTTGTGTCTTCATTTGTGGCATCCCTCGGGAATATTTCCTGATGGGGTGAATGGAACTTGATTCAATTCAATCTCAAGAACACACAAGTTTGCGCGTTAACCACTAAAACACCTATTTGTCGTATAGTCTTCCAAAATATTCCCCTTAAAGCCGCGCCCAATATCAGTACATTGGGCCTTAGTGTTTCGAGTGACGAGCCAGTATCGCGATCATCTGGAAAGCAAGGCCAAGTTGGCCTCAAGAAAACTAGGGGTCATCTACCGATGACACGCCAAAACATTGATTGGCTGTGTATAGAGCCCAGATTCGGCCTCATATGGAGTACTGTTCCCATCCTCGGGGCTGGTGAACTCCAGTACCACCTTTAATCATTTGATCGCATACAACGTAGTGTCCTCCGAATCGTTGGGGACTTGACACATTGACTTTACGTAAAGATGTCTCCTCGCTGTGCGTTCTACACCGCATTTATCATGGGGAGTGATTTGGAGAACTGTTTGACCTGTTACCTGCCACCGAATTTTCTAACCGCGCGGTACGTCATAAGCTAAAGTACTATCCACCTGGATACGTAGCAGTCCACACTGTGCGGTTTCGTAGGAACTTCCTGACACCTATCTCAACTTAAAAGGCCGGCAACGCACCTGTAACTCTTCTGGTGTTACACAGAGTCATGGGCAGGGATGATAAGCTTGTTTGCCTTGTCTTTTTCCATAAAAAAATACATTATTCCGAGTAAGAATCGAAACTATGAGCAACGTGTTTCTGTATACACACTTAATTATCTATATAAAACTAAATCAGCTTCACGCAATATTGCGCATACAGCTAGATAGGCTGAGAAAACTAAGTGTTAAGACACACCGTTCCTTACCTTCCGCCAAATTTTTCAAAGCATTGCATATTGAGTGTCGGAACTCAACGCCGGGTTTCTGTCCTGTTACCAGGGCGAAGAAATAAAAATATTAAGAAATGCACCCGAGTGGGGATCGAACCCACAACCGTCGCGTTAAAGTCACACCCTTGTGACCGTGTGTCACGACGGCCTCTATAATCTATATTATCTGCTATATTACACTTACATTTGCCATCTGTACCAACACTTATATTGTGGTACAAGAATCCAATGGACTCGTAATCATCTAAAGCTGACTGATAGAACTTGTTAGTGAATGTTCTCTTGAAGTCAGCCAGCAGTACCTCAGGAAGGGCTCCACTTTCCGTCTCGTTTCTTAGGATGCGTCGGAACGAGTGCAGAGAAGATGGTGGTAAATTAATACTGAACTCAGGTGCAAGCGTCAAGTTGTTTATGTTTGAATTTTCTAACATTACTTGTAGAAACTCATTGACCTAAAAAAAAGTTCAATTGAATATTATAAAAGTATAAAAATTAGCTTCACGCTGTATCCCGCACACAGCAGGGTAGGCAGAGGGAACCTAGTGTTAAGACACTCCGTTCCCCACTTTCTGCCGAATTCTGGAGGCATTGCGTGTTGAGTGGCAGAACTCAACGCCGCGCTTAACCTCGACACAAAAGCGAAGAAATGGAAATATAAATTTAAGTAAATATTTCATCTCCTCGAGCGGGGATCGAACCCACAACCAGTCGGTTTTGGCAGTCACACCTCGTGCAGCGGCGCCACGACCGGCCTCATAAAAGTATAATATTTTGAAAATCACTTTCAAAGACACTGATTTGATTGTTTTTCTTGAGGTTATGTTACTTTAATTGAATGCACTTCTAAATAAGCTAAAACTCCTGGACGAGGTATACAAGCAAAAATTGTGCTACGTTTGGAAAACAAAAACAGTTTAAACAGACTAAATAACTCAAAAATTTTTACTTAATGACTTAAAATTAAAAACTCACTTTTGCTGGTATTTTAGAGAATTCCTCGTATGGTGCATAAGCGTACAATGGCCAAGAACTGTTATCCTTAAAAAGCTGTAAAGAACCACCAATTTGTCCAAGTTCTATATGTAAATTGATATCTTTGGGCGAGAGAGGATTAGTTGGTGGCCACATTCCTCTAGCTATATCGTATGCAACACGCTGGGATCCGATATAGTCGAACGCTTCACCATTAAAAAACGTCCAAAGCACATTAGTATCTAAAAATAATCGAAAAAATAAATCAACAATTATAATAGCAATCAAACTATATGATATTTTCAAAGCAATTTATTTTATTAAACCATCAGTGAACTAGAATTATAAAAAGGTTCCAAAAATACATAGGTATATTATAATATTTAAAAGTTATGATGAATAGAAACATGTAAAATCGAGTATAATAAATTTAAAAGCCCACTGTAACCCTTAGTTTGAAACAGGCTAAAAACAGCTATAAGTGATAGTTTAGTCAATAAAATAATATTAAACAATATCACTGTTTACTTTTATCACAATCGTCTCGTTTCTTCTAATATACTTATAACAAAAAAATCTAAAAATATGTAAATATATATTTACCATACAAGTTGCTATCAGTTATTGGAATCATTTGAGAAAGTGTAGTCGCAGCAACCATTTGTGTTACCATTCCAACAACTGAACTAGCTGCCCCAGGAGCCACACCTGCACATAGATTGTACTATAAAACACTTAATTTTTAAATTGAAAAAAAAAACGATTTCATTTTATAGATAATACTTATTTGTAAAAAAAATTTAATATCCTTAATAGAAATAATTCAAACTGAAGACAATGTACAAAGTGACATATTTTAAAATTAATTATTATCAATTTTGCTCAATAACTTTTAATACAGTATTAAGGACAGGCACAAATTGTAAAGGGACGCAGTGGAAGTGTGTTTGCTCATCAACTGTGGGTTCAATTCTCACTTCGACAATAAAGAATGAATTATAATAACAAGCGCGGTGTGAGGTCCGCACTCAATGCACAACTTTTAGAAAATGTGGCAGAAGGCAATGAATAGAGTGTCTTAACACTAGGCTCCCTCTGCCAACCCTGCTATGCAGGAAAAAGAGTGATGCTACTTTTATTTAGTATTATATGTTAAATAAAATATGCATAAAAAATGTTTGTGCTTGATTTAGTTGTTTATACAATTAAAATATTTTATATACCATCAAACAGAGATGCAGAGTCAATGCGTGCTGTGACTAACGTAACAGGTTTCTTCTTAGATTCCTAAAACAAAATGTTTTGTTAGCTTTTAATTAATACAAATATAACTTTATTACTTATTTGGCAAATATTTGTTTTCATATACTTATTTTGGGAATATTTGTATGTATTCAAATTGTATTTTATGCATTGTAAATTATATTACTTAAGTAAGATATGTTATATTTGCTGGAAGGTTTTAAAATATTCAATGTTAAAAATAATATTATTTAAACACACCTTGGCACGAGGAAAGAGACTATAGTAGACATTGTAGTCACCAAGTGGGTCACAGACTTTAGTGGACGTCAGAAGTGCAGATGATGCAGATCTATTCAACAAAAAGCAATATTTTTTTAAATTAGCTTTTACATACATTTAAGATATAAAAATATGCAATCAACAAATGTTATTGAACTTTTTCTTTAATATATGTGTGACAGAACTCTACACTACATTTTGTTGTGTCAGGACAGAGAAGTTCCTCTGTATAATAACATACTGCAGAAAAATGCATACTAATACCTCCTATAATAGTTTCAATCCAAGCAATTTTGCTGATAGTTTTATTAATATAATTTTCTCAATGAAATACATTAAGTTAACATAATATGTAGAATTATTTATTATAATAAGTATTTATTATAAGTATAGATAAGAAACATGGCCAAAGAAAAGCCACATCACTATAAAATCTTTAAATATAGGTACTTGTCTAAAGACATCCACAGTATTGTTTTAGTACAAAAAAATATTAAGCTTACATTTTCAATACACAATATAAGTATAAATTAAACTTTATATAAATAGAAAAAAGTAAACAAACCTCCTCAAACATACTACACTATTGACCGCTGCATACATGAAAGAATTCAATTGCAGTGAGCACAGTGGTTTTCCTTTTTGATTACTTAAATCTGAATTATATCTGAAATATAATTAAAAAAGATACATAAAAAGTCAAACCTACCATTCTTAACATTATATAATTTATAAAGTATATACTTTTGGAAACATTCATTAATTTTATCAATTACTGCTATTCTTGGTTGTGGCAAGAAGAATATTGGAAAAGGTATATTTCTTCTCAACAAATTGGTGCCTTTTTCATTCCAAACAATTTCATCCACTGAGGAACACTGGCTTCCAGGCCCTGTAGAATATTCATTGGGACATCTTGATTCTTGGCTAAATGCATCAGGCCTAAAATAACAAAAATTAAAGCTGATTGATATTTACTTATTTATATAAAAAGGCAAAATTAAATGTAATATTTAAGGTTTTGTACCTGACAGCTGGATTATCATACAGTAAAATACCGGCCACATTGTCTGATTTCTCTATTAACAAATCTATAATATCATAGAATACTACTGTATTGACAACAGCCATGTAAGGTCCAGCACTAGCGTTATAAGTCATCCACTCAGCATCACTTTTATTTTGAATCATGTGAACCACTCCCACTGCGCCACTTAATGATGCTATAATAATATAACCATTGTTATAGATAAAATCTTTTAAAGTACTTTTAAATTTATAAATAGTTATCTAAATACTAACATGAACATCCTGCTTGATGTGTTCCGTTTAATCTTCTAAAGCAAGCTGCTCCACCTTCAATCGATGAGTATATTTGTTCATGAAGCCTTTCACATAAACTTACTGCAATATGTACGATAGTTAGAAAAACTGTTAAGCATTATGACTAAATAAAAATAAAACATATTGTTTAATTGTTTGATACAAATATATAATAACTTAATTTTGAATACAAATTATTTTACCAGTTATTAGTGGAAGAAGAAAGAAATAAATATAATAAATATCCATCTTTTTATTATTTATATAAACTTATGCTTAATAGAATTTATATGTCATAAACACGCATTGCAACACTTTTTATTATTATATTAATAATGTCAAACAAAAATAAAGAAGAAGCACTTAAATAAAAAAATGTAAGTAGAATAATTTTAAGCTGAATTAAATGATGTTGTCAATTGTCATATTTTGTTAGTCATAATGACAAGAAGCCATCGGTTTATCGTCCTATGTTGACAATATAATGTAGATTATAACAGATTTTAGGCACCGTAAATACGATTCTTTTTTAAGTTATTCTAAATTCAAAAAACGAGATGCTTTTGGATTTTTTTATTATCTATTATATATATATCAAGCCGTTAAGGCGAAGCTTGGTTTATCTAGAGGATCACCGATTGATTAATGACCGCCAATATGGCTTCCGCCATGGTCGCTCAACCGGTGATCTTCTGGTTTACCTTACCCATCGCTGGGCTGCGGCTATTGAAAGCAAGGGAGAGGGCCTGGCAGTTAGTTTGGACATGGCGAAGGCCTTTGATCGAGTGTGGCATGAGGCGCTCCTGGCTAAACTTCCATCCTATGGGCTTCCCGAGAATTTATGCAAGTGGATCGCCAGTTTTCTCACTGGGCGCAGCATCAAGGTCGCTGT
>JAATLQ010034774.1:0-24604 GCA_013421005.1 Heliconius erato x Heliconius himera
TGTCACTTGGAGATCCGGGTCTTGCTGGAGCAGATTTAGGTGGATCTGGATTCGGTGGAGGTTTGAGTGGTGATGCTGGAATTGGAAGTGCTGGTCTTGCGAGTGGACCACTTGGGGGATCTGGATTTGGTGACCCAGGACTAAGTGGACCTGGACTCAGTGATTCTGGATTAGATGGACCTGGACTCGGTGGTCCCGGATTAGGTGGACCTGGACTCAGTGGCCCAGGATTAGATGGGTCTGGACTCAGTGGTCCAGGGCTGAATGGACCTGGAATCAGCGGCCCAGGGCTAGGTGGACCTGGACTCAGTGGTCCAGGGCTGGGTGGAGCTGGACTTGGAGGCGTTGACGTCATAAACGGAGTTAGCGTCATTCCTGGTGCTTCTATCACTTTAGCCGGACCTCCGAAAGTAATTGGAACATCTGTTACCGTCGGCCGCCCAGTCGCCCAAGCATCAAGATACGAACTTCAATCAGTTATACAGAATGTAGTCCGTCGCATACCTATCGAGGTAACTCGGCATGTTCAAGTAGCGGTACCTCAAGCAGTACCTGTGCCAGTGCGTCAAGAGGTCAAAGTACCAGTCCCACAGCCATACCCCGTCCACGTAGATGTTGTAAAGCGAGTCCCTTACCCTGTGTATAAAACTGAGCACGTTGAAGTTGAAAGGCCCGTTCCTGTCGAGGTTGTGAAACATGTGCCTGTTGAAGTGATCAAAAAAGTACATGTGCCTGTAGAAAGGCCTGTAGAAGTAATTAAAAAGGTTCACGTGCCAGTCGAGAAAACTGTCGAGGTTCCCGTCGCCGTATGGAAACCATATCCAATTCATATCATTAAACACGTTACACATTACAAGAAAAAGAGTTGCTGCTGGTAAATTAGTCTTTAACTCATGATCGTGCCAAATAGTCAATATAATTGTAAATAATTTAGTCATTAGTTGTATATAGTATGTATATGTAAAAAATAGTTAAAATAAAAAAAATTGTTAAAATAAAATGATTATCTCTTTATATGAATTTCATTTGTATAAAAGAAAAAGAAATCTTCTTATAAATTAAAACGGGCAAATTAGGCCAGTCGTGGCGCAGCGGCACGAACTGTGACTGTAAATTCGAATTTGTTGTGGGGTCCACTCGAGGAAATAAAATATTTACTTAAATTTATTTATATTTCCCTTTCTTCGCTCTGGTGTCCAGGCAAAGAGCGCCGTTGAGTTCTGCCACTCGACACGCAATGCCTCCAGAATTCGGCAGAAAGTGGGGAACGGAGTGTGTGCACTAGGTTCCCTCTGCCTACCCTGCTGTGTGCGGGATACTGCGTGAAGCTGATTAAAGAAAATAATATAACAATATTATTCTTCTTAACAAATAAATACTATATTCATATTTCTTACTTACCTCATAAAGTTTTAATGCTAAAATAACTATTATGTTAATATGTGCCCAAAAGTTTCTAGAATTCAAATTACTTATAAATCATGTTAAATTTCTTTTCAATATTATTATATAATATAATAAAATCTGTGTCAAATATAAGGAATTTAGTTTAAAAATTTCTAAAGCAAGTGGCACGCATGCTTCTAAGACTGTTGAAAGCTTTTACGTAATATCAGAGAGAAAATTATGTATATTAAATTTGTGACCTAGTCAACAAATATTTCAATAAAATGAAGGAGAAAATTTGTTTACAAAGTATTAATCAATTCCAGTAAAAACAGACGCAACCAAATCGGAATTATTCTAATAGACATGTCAGACTGTTTGCATTTGCTTATCACTAGAAGACATCAGATGTACCCAGGGTTTCACCTTAGTAATATTACAAATAATACATACATTTAATACATATACTTAATACTAATACTATACTTAATTAATTATTGCTACAGAGTAATGGAGGTGGTGTAAAAAAAAAGAATTCTCTGTATCACCAAATATATCTTTATGAAAATCTTTTCTATATCGGCTATTATTTTTATACTTGCGATGAAATCTAGTACTTCACGTACTGGTTTATTTTGCATCCCGTATGTTGCAAAGCAGGCAGAGTTAAGACATTCTGCTCTCTACTTTACATCGAGGAGGCATTGTGTGTCGAGTGGCGGAACTCAACGCTGCGTTTTGCCTCGATACCAGAGTAAATTAATAAAAATAATAATTTATATAAAAAAATATTTCATCCCCGGCAGAAAGTGGGGAACGGAGTGTCTTAACTCTAGGGTCCCTCTGCCTACCCTGCTGTGTGCGGGATACAGCGTGAAGCTGATTTATTTTATTTTTTTAATAATTTAGATAAACAATAATGTTATTTAAATTAAACACAATAACTTTTTAGAATTAAAATTAATTTTACTAATGATTCCCCCTTAACTTATTATTTATCGTTTCTTTTTGCATAAACCGCCATAGAATAAGCTGGTCCTACCTAACAAAAACCCCGTTTCTTTACTTTAACTTTAGAAAATATTTTTAGAAATATGAAAAGATATCTATCTATGTTTATATTTCCGGTAAAAAAATAGAATTTAATTAAATGTAACGTTAAAATAATAATAATAAAAAACCCGAATGCATAAAAAAAAATAAAAAATCAAACATTCGGATTTACAGTTGGAACTCGTTACAATTTTGTGAAGTTTTTGTTGAACACAACACGCAATGCCTCGGGAATTCGACGTAAAGCAGGAAACGGAAGTGTCAGAAAGAACAGGGTGTCTTAAAATTGATTTAAATGGAATGTCTTAGATTCCCAGGTTCCCTCTGCCTAAATGCAGGCAGGATACGATGCAAAACTAAAAGATAAAGTTATTATAGTGGGGATTTGATCCCGCTACCTGCCACACTTCACTAACATACGAAATATTAAAATATACGTGATATAAATATAAAAATAGTATAAATGATGTTATGTTAACACAATTTATAATCCCATTACGTTCAATTTTTTATATATTTTCTAAATAAGTATAATTTAAAATCGCTGTACAATATCGGACTATGTTCGACTGTTTTTATTTAATTATTAGTCGCTGTGGTGCATTTTTATTATTTTTTTGAATTTAATAATTAACGAGGTCAAGACGAATCGATTCACTTCAGAATAATTAAAATCGATCTCTTCTTTTGGTATCTACAACGCCACATAGAAACAAATATATATAAACATAGGCTGATTGATAATCACATTATTCTTTTTGCGTTGCGCAATTAAGTAAAAATGATGAACACATGAGTAAAAGTTGTACAAATAAAAACTAATACTATCAAAATTGACTTCACTCTATGCTAGTTTCGTTTGCCAACTTTTTTGCTATTTTTTATTGATGGGCAACGATATAAATTTTAAGTTATTTAAGGTCGAAATGTCAGTTTCTTTTGGATTTTTCACGTGAACGGAAAGTTCATTGGAACAAAAATCGTAGATCAAAAAATGTTGTATTAAAATTGTATGCGTTTTTTGAAACACTAGGTTCTCTTTGCCTATCTGCTGTAAGGTTCAATGATAATAATGTTTTTTTTTTATGGAAAAGACGAGGCAAACGAGCATTCGGGTCACCTGATGGTAAGTGACTACCGCCGCCCACGACCCCGTGCAACACCAGAGGAGCTACAGGTGCGTTGCCGGCCTTTAAGGTGAGTTGGGCGCCGGAGCCCGGCATTACCTGATGCGAAACGCAGTGGTATAAAGCCACTACTTAACTCCGGTTTTAAATGCCAGAAGAATTAAAGAGGCAGTTGGCTGCCTTAGCTTTACATACATATCTGTAGTAGTAGTGTATAGTAGTAGTGTATTTAGCTGTATATACCTAAGGTATTATTTTATTATTCAGCAGCCAAACAGTGACACAATTAAAACAATAATATAAATCTTTCTTTAAATTGTTTTTATTACTTTATAAAAATAATTATTCAATAAGAAATAAATTATGTAATTATGTATGTAGATATACATAATATCTATAAATTAGAAAGAGTAATTTTTGGATAATTTAGAAACTCCTTCCGTAAATTGTGAAAATCAAAATCGAATATGCTAATACAAAATTTTGAACGAAAAAGTATCAATTTGCATATACGGTCAGTGCTAGTTCATAACTGTCACATATCACAATTTAAAATTAGTCGATTGGGTGGAAGATTCGTTTGGTATATAAAATTGGAGATATTCTTTAATTATCGACAGACGTTCTACTACGCTTACCAAGGGTGCTCACTACTACAATGGATCTTTATGTATGTACAAACAACAATCAAAATTATTTTATAATATTATTTTTTTAAATTACGACGACTAATATACTGACAGCAAGAAAAAAATTAAACGTAAACATTTATTTACAGATATTTTTAATAGCACTCCTCGTAATACTATCAGAAATTCAAGCAAAAGTATTGAAAGATGGTCCAGAAGCAATTAAGGAATCTTCAAACTCTTCAGCTGTTTCTCCACAAAACACGCAAAAACGATATGTAACAAAGGAAATTATTTTATATCTTACACCTAGTCAAATAGAAGCCTTGAAAGCGGGAAAGGGCTTAGTGAGCCCTCAGTCTTTACCAAAAGTGGCAGAGCAACAGCAACTACGGGACCAATTGAGTTTTCGTGAACATGATGAACTTATTCGTCAACAATTTGAGAATATAAAAGCCGCAAGGATAGCTTCATCTGAGAAATCTCAATACTTTAATGCAGAATCTGGTTCACAATTTACTACTCTGTTTGAGAATGATTCACTTTTTAATAAAAATAAACAAAGTAATCAAGAACTTGTTAGTGTTTGGAGTCAAAATCTCCCAAAGACTGGAGAAAAACAAATATTTCAACATCTATATCCCAACCAGAAGGAAATAAAACAAAGTGAAAATCAAGAGAAAGAAAAGCAAATAGGCGGGTGGTTGCCAATAATTTCAGTTGCAGAAAGAAAAGCTGAAGAAGAACGATTAATAAACGATCAACTACAGCAACAATGGAAATCTTTATTAGATCAAAATAAAATTCAATTAAAGGCTTTATCTGCTCTATCACCAAAAGAAAATTTTGATGTACAAGCATATCAAGTTCCAACTGAAAAGCCTTTGTTACAATTACAGTATGCTCCAAGACACAATGATCAGAAAAACGCTATTGAAATCGAAAAACTTATACGGCAACGTCATCGTCAGGAGTTAGAAAAGCAAAGCGTACTTGCACAAGCAGAAACTATAGCAAATTCACCACCAATATTAGTTCATCATGAGGTTAAGATTACTAAGCATCGCCCAGTCCCCGTGGTCAAGCAAGTGAAGATAGAAGTGCCGACTCCTGTGTTAGTTCCAGTTCCCGAACCATATGAAGTGAAAGTTCCCCATCCTTATCCTGTACCTTTAAAAGTCATCAAACCTATCCCTGTACCAGTAATACAAAAAGAAAAAGAACTAGAAAATTCAGCGCCTGTTGAAATAGAAAAACGCGTTCCAACATCTATTGCCAAACAGTTTTTTGTAAATGTAGATCGACCATATTTTGTTCATAATATTCTCCCATTAGAAATTAATAAAGCAGTACCGATTGAGATATCAGTAGATAAAGCTGAAAAGTCGTCAATCTTCCAGCAAATATGGAATTCCTAAATAATGTAACTTTATAAGATACAAGTATTCTTAATTATATTTCAACTATTTTCATAGACTGCTATTCTTAGTTTTGTTATATTAAAATAATAAAGAATTTCACATAATTTACTGCTTTATTTAAATAACCTAACCTATTATTATACTTTATATATTATAGAAAACGTACTAAGTATATATACATATATCATATATACATATCACATAATGTGATAATACATTTAAATTAGTAATATATTTAAATGCCTTATTATAAACAATAGCAATTGTTTAATTTCGAGGACTTGCACTTCTGTTTTTTTTTTAATACCACGCATGTATCTGCAATACTCGGCGGTAAGTGCTTAACGGAATGAGTGCCCCAACACTAGGTTCCCACGTTCCCTCTGACTACCCTGATATGTGCGGGATACAACAAGAAGCTGAAAACATTCTGTTAACTAAAATTCTGCTACTAAAATACACTTTTTAATATTACAACTATCGATTTTATAGCGCAATAAAATTCTTGCAAGAAATCAATGCAGTCTAACGAGGCAATTACATTTTTTTATTTATAACTTATAAATGTGCAATAAAAAATATTTTACTTACACCAAGATGGCAAAGAGACGCATTTGTTTTTTATTTTTATGTGTCTTCGATTTTTCACTGTGTGGCTACCAGCCGGTAAAGTATTTAGAAGTGGTTTTCAAATCGAATTTCAGATTCTATATTTAGACTGTATTTAGGAATTTTCTTTGAATGTAATTTTCTGAAAGAGTCAGTAGTATTTAAGATGTACATGAGATGAGAATTGCTTAATAAAAACAACACAATCATCATTTATTTCATTAAATCTTCTTATTTTATGCTACCTTTCTCTTATTTTAATCCACAGTTATACATTGTTAAAAGTATAGTGTTACATGTTTCTAGCAAATAAGTTATAAAGATATACTTACTTAGATTTTTTTTTATTTCCTAAGTGTGCAATAACACTTTAAAAATATAAAAAAAAAGTTATAGAAATGTAACTTATTCATATATCTTAACATCTCATTGTCTGTAAGCGCGACGTGTTTGATTTTTACTATAAGGAAGGAATTTTTTTTATTTCTTAGCTCCGGTAACAAGACAAGTTGCGACGTTGAGTATCGCCACTTAACATGCATTGGGCCTGAAAATTGGGCGAAAAGTGGTAAAACATAGTGTCTTAACACTGGGCTTCTCCTGCGCGATGTTATTATTTTATATTATTATTCCAAATGCGGGATGCGTGATGCTAAAAAAACTTTTTCAAATAATATATTTCATAGATTATTTTATTATGAATTTACATCCTTCTTGAAAATATAGTTAAATATCTACTGGTATTAAACTATGAAGCTATAATTTATAAATCGACGAAAACTTTAACAATTACTATGTTAATCCGTAAAACATATTATATTAAAAGTAATAATTATGTTCTTTATATGTTGTAATATATTATACAACTTAAGACAATATCAAAATAATTTTAGACAGGAGAGGAAGTTCAACCAGGCAGCGTATTGTTACCAGCGACTCGGCGAGGTCGTTATCTGGCTAACATTGTGAGAAGACAGGCTGTTGTAAGTTATCCTAATATAATGTTTTTAATTTAAATATGATATAAATAATAATAATTTCGCAATTTTGCTTATTGTGGAATATTACATAAACAATATTTTCTTTTGCGTGTAGCAGTATCCCGTACAGCAGGCGGAGGGAAACTATCCCCATTTTACGCTAAACTCTGGAGGCATTGCGTGTTGAGAGGCATAACTCAACGCTACGCCTTGCCTCAGCACCAGATTAAAGATAATGGAAATATTTAATAGTGGGAAATCCTCGAGTGGTAATCGAACCCACAACCTGTCGTGTTAACAGTCACATTTTGTACCGTTGGGCCACGACTAGGCCAGTCATATCTAATAATTACTTAGGAATAATAATAGCATTTTTATTATTCAGCTTCACGCTGTATCCCGCACACAGCAGGGTAGGCAGAGGGAACCTATTGTTAAGACTCCTCGTTCCCTAATTTCTGCCGAATTCTGGAGGCATTGCGTGTTAAGTGGCTGAAGTCAACGTCGCGCTTTGCCTCGACACCAGAGCGAAGAAATGGAAATATAAATGTAAATAAATATTTCATCTCCTCAAGTGGGGATCGAACCCACGACCAGTTGGTTTTACAGTCACGCTCTGTGCCCCTGCGCTACACCTGGCCTCTTTATTATTAGACTAATATAATCAACAATTGTGTAACATTTTTCTAGGATGGGACGGGTATAAAATTTAATAAGGACGCTGACAGGGTAAGCTTTAATATCGCATCTTCAGTTGCTAGGTTTAAACTTCAAATTCTACCAAAAATATAGTTAGAGGTTTAGAATGTAAATCTGCTATATTAAGAAAAGGAGTAAAAAAACTAAGAGTGTAGGTATATTACGAGAAGAAGAGAAGAATAAGGTTGATTTTGTATTTTTTTTTACACTTTCGAATCGTATAAAAATGTACGAATAACCTATAGTATACTACTATGTAATTATAAAAAACAGATAAGTTCATATTATAAAAAAATCAGCTTCACGCTGAAACCCGCACACAGTAGGGTAGACAGAGAGAACCTAGTGTTAAACACTCAGTTTCCCAATTTCCGCCTAATTCTGGAGGCATTTGTATAAAATTAAAATGATAATAGATGAACGCAGAAGCCAAGAAAAAAGTAGATGTTTTGTCAGAAGAACTCCTCCCATACATAATAGCAGAACAAGAGAGACGCACAACACTTTATAAAAGAATAATGACGGCTATACAAAATGGTGAAAAAGGCATTACAATTGCTGAGATAAGAAACAAGCCACCTTTGATGATTAGAAAAGGTATGTGCTTTTAAATTGTTATATGTTATTACATAATTCAAATCAAATCAAATCAACTTCACGCTGTATCCCGCACACACCAGGGTGGACAGAAGGAACCTATTGTTAAGTCACTCCGTTCCCCACTTTATGCCGAATTCTGGAGGTATTGCGTATTGAATGGCTGAACTCAACGCCGCGCTTTGCCTCGATACCAGAGCGAAGAAATGGAAATATAAATTTAAGTAAATATTTCATCTCCTCGAGTGGGGATCGAACCCACAACCAGTTGGTTTTACAGTCACACTTTGTGCCACTGCGCCACGACTGGCCTCAATATAGCTCGATATGGTCTATTATATAGATGATGATGATGATAATATCATCATCGTAATCTTATATATAAATAAGTGCAGTAAGAGTATTTAAAAATGCGGTAGTTCCGCCATAATATAAAACATCGTGAAAATACAAGTATTTAATAATTATTTTCTATCATATTAGGAATGCTCTACCGTTGTCCTGCAAACAGAGCGCCTAAAGAGCCAGATGGTTCTGGTATGCTGATGTGCGAAGAGGAGATAGAGCCCGCTCAAGTTATGTACGACTCTTGTCTCAGTGCCGAGGACAAGGAACTCTATGTTGCTGAAAATAAATACTTCTTTTGTAATAGTAAGTAAAATAGATAAGACAAAAAAGTAACTAAATGTTTTTTTCTCTAATCTCTTGCCCAAAAAAACAATTTATACTTAAATATTTATTTATTTTTATTTGGAAACATTTTTTAAGTAAGTACAACCCGCGAGGTGTACGCTGAGCTTTTCCTTTGTGTAAATAGATAGTGTAGACGAGACGACGGCTCGACGTATCCCTTGATTTGCTTAAACTGTTTAATACTGCTTTTTGTCTACCGGCCTGAGGCGCATCCCTTATTTGGCGTAACTACACCTCTTATACTAGTAGCAATTTCTTGGGTTTAAATCTTCATATTTTATTTATTTGGTCAATTTATTAAAAGTGAAAGAAAAAACGACACGATCACTGTACAGAAATAAAAATGTAAGCATGATGAGGATGCAAGTCCGATGTAGAAGAATTTATGTAATTTATAGATGCCAGTTGTGGCGCAGCGGCATAAAATGTGACTGTAAAACCGACTGATTGTGGGTTCGATTTCCTCGAGGAGATGAAATATTTACTTAAATATATATTTCCATTTCCTCGGTCTGGTGCCGAGGTTAAGCGCGGCGTTGAGTTCTGCCACTCAACACGCAATGTCTCTAGAATTCGGCACAAAGTGGGGAACGCAGTCTTAACAGTAGGTTCCCTCTGCCTACCCTACTGTGTGTGGGATACAGCGTAAAGCTGATTTAATTTTAATTCTGATTTTTATTTTTATTGATGGCTCTACGTTTGGTGCTCACTTACACCGATGTAAAGCTAAGCTTACGCCTCGCGGAATGTACTTTCGATTTCAATTATGCATAATTTTGCAGAGAAGGTAGTCTAGTACTAAAAGTTTGTAATTTAGTGTGCCTACGCATATAATTTACGCCTACAGTGTTATTTAAGCGATATTTCTGTATCTGAATACATGAAAGTATAAATAATAATAGTGCTAGGATATTTATATGAAACCTGTCGTAAATTATTGTTCTGTAGGTACTTCTTAATTAATATAATTTTCTTTGATTTCAAAATCATCTGTACAACCTTTAATACGAGACTGCTGGATTGATTGTTCAAAAGAAAATTTTATTAATAATAAGTACCTACAGCACAATAACTTACAACCTATTACATGAGTTTATGAAGAAGGATATTGATTATACTGATGAATGACGCTATGACAAATAGGAGCGAAGAAACAAAGAAAATGTTGTTTTCTTTCTTTTGATTACGCGTGCGAAGCTACAGGCAAAATCTAGTTTATAATATAAAATTATATGAAAATACTGTATATAATTACTATAATAAACATGCTAAGCATTTATTTTATTTAAGGTTCAGCGGTTCCAAGTAGACTAAACGGTATTTGATGTTTGTTTCATAAATAATAATATTGTATTTTACAGGACATAAAATCGAAGGCCCTGACTTACCCCGAAACGGAACCACTGTCATTGGTTGTGCACCAATAGAGAGGACTTCTCTCAACTATACTACTAGCAAATGTGCTTTAGAAGACACTGACGATGTTGTGGTTCATTACCGATATTATCCTGATAGAGTATGAAAATTTTAGAAATCTAAATTTTTGAATTGAGGCCGGTCGTGGCGCAGCGGCACGAGGTGTGACTGCAAAACCGAATGGTTGTGGGTTCGATCCCACTCGAGGAGATGAAATATTTACTTAAATTTATATTTCCATTTCTTCGCTCTGGTGTCGAGGTCAAGCGCGGCGTTAAGTTCTGCCACTCAACACGCAATCCCTCCAGAATTCGGCAAAAAGTGGGGAACGGAGTGTCTTAACACTAGTTCCCTCTGCCTACCCTGCTGTGTGCGGGATACAGCGTGAAGCCAATTTATTTTAAATTTTTGAAAAGTGTAATTTTTTTATGTATTTTTTTTGTCTCATTTTATTCCATTTTTGCAGACTTATAAATTTGTGACAGAATTAGATCCGGACAGAGAAGTATGTGATCATTGGAATCCATGTCAAATCGGATATATTTACAGTCTACCTTCACCGGATCAAGCTCTACTAGCTAATGAACTTTGGCGTAAGTTTATAAAGAAATTTAAAAATGTTGTAATTTTTTCTGCTATGAATCGAGATTTCTTTATATGTATCAACCTGATTTTTTTTGTTTAGTTTATAATAGGCATTTTTTTTTATTTTTAGTCACTTTGTAAGATAATAAAAAACTATGATCATAGTATCATATGTTATACAACATTTAATTATAAGTCTATCGAAATAACGATTGAATACTTTTATTTTTTTATTTTGTATAATTAATATGTATATTATACATTTAAGAAAAAGTTATATTTTTATTGTATGATTTTTTTTTATTACAGATAACTACGGTAATTTTTATATATAAATAATAACTAATACTAATTAAGGTCGGTCGTGGCGCAGAGGCAAAAAGTGTGACTGTGAAATCGACTGGTTGTGGGTTCGATCCTCACTCAAAGAAGTGAAATATTTATTTACATTTATATTTTTACTTTTTCGCTCTGGTGTCCAGGCAAAGCGCGGCGTTGAGTTCCGCCACTCAGCATGCAATGCTTCCAGAATTCTGCGGAAAGTGGGGAACGAAGCGTCTTAATACTAGATTCCCTCTGCCTACCTTGCTGTGTGCGGGATACAGCGTGAAGCTGGAGAAGAAGAAGAAATAATTAATACAAATTATTTTTTACATCTTTGAAGTGATAGACAATAACATCTAATAATCTCTTGTTACAGCTGAACGTAAGTAACATTTTTCACCTTCTCTTAGTTATTTGTGCACATCTGTTTCCGTTATGAGATCTCGTTTTATAATCATTTCTTCATAAAAATTATATCAAATACGATCATTTCAATTGCAATAACAAATATTATCATTTCAATTGCAAAATTAGTATGAATATAGACAACGTAACTTAGGTTCACGCTGTATCCCTAGCGGGGTAGCGAAGTGACTATCACTTCACTGTCATTAACCCCTTCATACATACCCTTTGGAGGGTCCTCATGCTTTTTACGTGACCTTCCTCCAGAATCTTTGACACTGTTGTTTTCGAAGGTCAACCAAGGTCTACTCCTACCTCTCTTACCACTCACTTTTTATTTATAAATCTTTTTTGCTTTCATCATTCAGTTCATATATAGGGATGGAGAAATGAATTGTTTTTTTTAATTTCATACTGTATCACGCACACAACAGGAAGAACCCAGTGTTAACATACTCCATTCTCCATTTTCCATATACCGGATACTAGAGCGAAGAAAAGAAAGTATTAAATATTTCATTTCCTCGAGTGGGAATTGAATTCACATCTTGTAGCGTTTACATTCACAGGCCCCTGCGCCACAACTGACCTCGGTTATTAAATTTGGCACACTTATAATTTATATATGTAAAGGAGTGCAGAAATGAATCGTTTCTTTTGAAATATGTAAAATAAATACTCTAGATAGATTATTTGAATAAAAATTACACAACCTTACCATATATGTATGAATAATTTTCAAATTGAATATTCAGTTCAAATTTTTATACGTTTTCTAAATATGTATTTTTCTTTCCTAAGTGTGAAATAACACTTTAAAAATGTTTAAAAAAAATTCTCTTGATATAAAACTTCGGAACTATTATTTTTTATATATATGATTTTTTCTAGGCAACGATGGTAAGTATATTTTGCCGTAGATTTTTTAAGTTGTAAAATATTTTTCGTTTCGTTTAGTTTACTTATAGTAACGTATTTTTGCAGAATATGAACGTAAGTAATATTTGTAGTAGTTGTATTATATAATATTCTATTATTTATTAAACTGTTTTTAGGTTTTTTTAATAATGATTGGTTTTTTGATTTCTGTTTTTTTTATTTTAGGAGATGGTATGTTACTTTCATATTTATGTTTTTATGTATATGTATATCTAATTTAATATTATACTTTGACATTTATATTATTATTCACAAACGTTTATATTTTTAGAAATTGTACCACGTGAGTATTTTTTTTAATAGGAATGAAAGTTTTTTTACTTTCTATTTTAAATAATTTTATCCTTTTTTTTGTGTAAATATTAGAATAGTTTATATACTCTACAAAATCCAACAAAAAAAAATTTTTTTTCTATAAAATTTAATATGAATCTTAAAAGTATATTTAAGAAAAAGGTAACAACAGTGATTTAGTTTTCATTATTATTAGAGTTCCATTTTACATTTTTTTACATATTTACTTTAAAAATTTAAGTCGCACTAACTCTGTATTTTTATATTTAAAGCGATACCTGGTAAGTTATTATATTAAATAGGGTCTTTAAAAAAATAAATAGTAACCTATGAAAGTACTTGTGAGGCCAATCATGATACATGGGTGTGCCATCCCTTCCCTTCCAGCGTAACCTACAAAAAAGAAAATGCTTATAAAAACAAATATACAAGAAATATAATAAATAAATGCTTATTTTTTAAGAAATTATTAATAACTTTCCAAAGGAAAATTTCAAGAAAATTCCTGTTCGTGATATTACTCGTTCACTATATTTTTTCGCTCTGGTCGTGGCAAAGTGCGTCGTTGACTTCCGCCACTCAACACGCAATGCCTCCAGAACTTCCTCTGCCTACCCTGCTGCTTGCGGGATACAGCGTGAAGCTGATCAATGGATTCAAAATAATAAAATTAAATTTCAATATATATATTTTCCGTTTTAAGTTGACAGCCACATTGAATATGTTTCTCAATCTGCTAAAAACTATACGAGTAGCACAAGAAGAGTAGTTATACCCGAGGGTTATACATTTGACTCGATTCAATTCCATCATATCGAATCACATGTAAGATTTGCTTAAAATTTTATTAAAAAAAAATATTATTATTAATAATATTCTGTAATGACGCCAGTCGTGGCGCAGCGGCACAAAGTGTGACTGTAAAACCGATTGGTTGTGGGTTCGATCCCCACTCGAGGAGATGATATATTTACTTAAATTTATATTTCCATTTCTTCGCTCTGATGTCGAGGCAAAGCGCGGCGTTGAATTCTGCCACTCAACACACAATGCCTCCAGAATTCGGCAGAAAGTGGGGAACGGAGTGAACCCTACTGTGTGCAGAATACAGCGTGAAGCTGATTTATTTTATATTCTGTATTTTTTTGTTTTATTTATTTATTTTGTTGTGTTTAGGAGAAAACTATCAAAGGTACAGATTGGGTGAGTTTTTACTTCCAAATATGATTAGCTAAGTAATAAAAATTTCAAAGAGTTTTCGATTACACTTTAAATATCGTAAAAAGTACAGTTAAAATTAATGTTGTCGCTGAAAGTTTTATCTTATTGAGATAAAACAAATTCATTTTAGTTTATTGAAGAAAAAAAAAAAAAGAAATTCCATAATACTTTTATGAAAACGAGGCTTTCGCTAAGTTGGAATAATTTACTTTTAGGAAACAAATTAAGATCATTTTATGCCTTTTCTATGAAATTGAGATACGGCAATCAAGTGATATAATTATGTATGTAGTAAATGTCGGTATTTATGTGTGTTGTAAATGCAAATTTTGTTAGGCTATAAAAAAATTGTAAGTTTGTGGAGGTTGGCAGGGACCGGATGGGTACGAAGAGCTGAAGATCAAATGTAGAATTGGAAAAGGCCTATGCCCAACAGTGGACGATCGATGGCTGTCGATGATGATAATGAATCATCATCATTGATGACGATGATTAAAAGTTTTACGTTAATTCGTGCTGTTACTTTTTTTAGTTAAAATTATAACTGCCACTATTAAACTGTTTGTTTCAGACACCTTTGAAAGCTGATTTTTTTACAACGAAAATCAGTCCAAATGGCAGGTTTCTGAAGGTGACCTACCATTTTCCAACCTGGGCGAAAAAACATTACGGTGCTTATCGAGTAAAAGCTACAAAGAAAGACGGATCGAATACTACATGGATTGATGAATTATATTTGTGTTAGTATTCATTTGTTTAGTAGATATTCAAAAATATTTCAATGTCTTTACATCAAAAAAATAATATTTAATTTCTAATTCTTTAATTAGAAACTAAATATAATTATTTTTTTTTATTGATGAATACGTATTTGGTGTTCTTTTACTGACTCTTCTCAATATTTTATAGGAGTGTTCAAATGGCACAGATAGTTATTTTTTTTAGATTTTTTTCAATAAATGTATTCACTTATTTAAACTTTTTAAACATTTTTTTTTATAACTTTTTTATGTTTTTTTATACGTTTTCAAAAAAGCATATTAATTTCTCCAATCTCGTTCTATCAGATAGAATGGATGTGTTTCACTTAATATTAGAAATATAATTATATTACACTCACATTGACATAAGAATAACTTAATATCTTACCTTTTCTAAATCGTGGTCCTGATTTCTCTCGATAGAAAATAATTATGTACAAAATATTAAAAAAAACAGTTTCACGCTGTAGCCCGCACACAGCAGGATAGGCAGAGGGAACCTAGTGTTAAGACATTCCGTTCCCCACTTTTCGCCGAATTCTGGAGGCATTGCGTGCTGAGTGGCGGTACTCAACGCCGGAGTTTGCCTCGACACCAGAGTGAAGACAAGAAAATATAAATGTACATAAATATTTCACTTCCTCGAGTGGGAATCGAATCCACAACCAGTCGATTTTACAGTCACACTTTGTGCCTCTGCGCCACGAACGGCCTCATATTATTTTATAAAAAAATAAAAATGTATTTCCTATAGATCCATCATCTGCTAGAATGGCAGCTCGGACTTTGGAGATTCTCCACGGTCAGAGGCCCAATAGTACTGAGATTCCATATCGATGTGACTATTGTCGCCTCCTCGGTATTATGGTGAGACCGTCTGATGGAAACATTTATAACCTGGATACCTCCAAATACAGAATTAGGGAATATACAGACAGGTGTGTTTTTAGTACTAAATATGTTCCTATACTATTTTTTTTAGTTTTACGCTACATCCTATATATAGCAGGGTAGACAGAGACGGCTTAGTATTAAGACACTCCACAGTCCACCCGAATCTCGAGTGAAAATCAAATCCGCAGATTCTTCGTATTAAAAGGAGGAACTCTTTGTGAAAGTAATTTCCTTGAATGAGGACTCAACCCACAACCATGGCGTTTGTAGTAAGATGCTGTCCCACTCAACAACTATATTATTAATTATATATTTCATTTACATGTGTGTGTTATATATTATGTCCCTTTTTACAGACAAGGAAGACGGTGAGTGCAGTGACATTCGAATATATAAATAATAAAAAACCTTGTAACTTCAGGATTCTAGGTGAACGAGAAGTGTAACTTATAAAAGTTGACAAACTTAAGTTTACGTGTGTATGCAATCATATTATATGAAATTTACTACAAATATAAATTTGTAATGATTTTATTCCGTATGAAATACCTATAAATAAATCTTCACTTTCGGATTTTCCTTTTATTTGTATTGTAAGTTTTCACTTCGTGCTAAATTGTATGACTAATAATTGTCCACGGGAAGTACCCTATAGATTTTGATTACGCGGAGAATATAGCAAAATACAGCAAAAACAATGCATAAATGCTCGCGTTTTTTATATACTTTGACTTAGAAGCTTCCTTTTTTTCTCTGAGGGATGGTTGACATAAATGTTTGATATTATTTCAACGTGATACCTCCTCACAACCTTTAGTTAATTGGTTTTGACAGACAGACAAACGGACAACGAAGTGATCATATAAAGATTCCGTTTTTTCCTTTTGAGGTACAGTACGAACCCTAAAAAGTGAATTAAACACATTGTTAAATCAATCGTAAAAAAAAAAAATAATTTTTTTTATCTTTTAAGACAACAATTAATAGAAATAGATGTGGAAGGGAACACTCATCTCGATTTTGGTGATTACTTTGCAATTCTACAAAATAAAGATGGTGGAGAAGAACGTTTAAGAGTTTTAAGTGTGATATGTAAGTGCATAAATTACTTATAATTTATGAATATAAATATATGTTTCTTACATTTTTTTAATTTATGCTGTATCCCGCACATAACATAGTAGGCAAAAGGAACCCGGGAACCTAGTATTAAGACACTCCTTTTCCTATTCAGACATTTCCGTTCTCAATTTAGACATTTTTGGTAATAAATAGGCCTAGCCTAGAAAAAGGTTTTTCGCGTTAGTCCAAGAGCTCGTCACAGTTAATGGACCTCTATCACAGATTACCTTTTGTTTAGCTTTGGAAATTTTGAAATGCAAACCAACTGCAGGTCACATACAATATAGATACTAGACGATGTCAATTTAAAAAAATAGTATGGTGGCAATGGTGGCGATGGGCGACAGTTGTCGATTCAATTCCCCGACATTTGATTTAACACGCAAGTCTAAAATAGGCCTGGGTGCGGAAAACGGAGTGTCTAAACATTAGGTTCTCTCTGCCTACATTTTTATATGCTTGAAGTTAAAATAACAGAATAAAGCACTAAGTTTCTAAGAAATAATATGATTAGTAAATTCAATAGATTTTTCCGGGAAAGAAACAACAGTTATAAAATCGTATTCTCCTTTTGATTTACTTTAATACGGATTATCTATCTCTATACAGTAGTAGCATAGTTCAAAGTTGTAGCTTTTTATTCTACATATTGATTTTTTCCCTCTTTTTAGCTCCAGGTAAGGCGAAATGTATTATTAAATATAAAATATAATAATAAAAAATTGTAAAGTTTTAATTTCATCTACAACTTTGTTCGTTTACAGAGAAAGGTAATTTTTTGGATGTATTAAATAATTTACTTACAGATATAGAAAAGCTTTTGAAAAAAAATACATTTTTGTATTGTATTACAGATACTGGTAAGTAACTTACATTATAGAAATAATAAAAAGGAATCCCATTTCCTAAAACAGTATCAAAAATGGTTGCTTTCAAAAAACTAAAAAAGATTTAAAATATTGTATATATTGTTTAAAATATATCACCTATCTTTTTCCATGCTTCTTGCCATCTGACGTGCAATGTAAATGGCCAGAAAATGAGAAAAAGTACGAACTCACGACGCCTACTCAATATTGTCGCTTTAAGATATCATAACAAAAAGTATATTACATTCATCTTTAATAAAAAAAAAATATTAAAAATATTCAATTTTTTTTCCATAGCAAACGGTATGTTTTTTTTTACGTTCCATATGTATATCTATGTATTTTCTTAAAATTCTTGAAATAATTATTATTTATATTAACAAAAGATATTAATGTTAATCAATTTGCAGCAATAAAAACCACTCGTCTTACAATTTCCAACGAGGTTGGCAAGCATTTCGAACAAAATCTGAAATATGATTGCGATGACTGCGTTATTATGGACGTGCTATGTAACGGAGAGAGTTTGCTCACTAGTGGCAGAGTGTCTATAATACCTGTGGCTAAAACGATCAATTTTAATTTTCCTAGGTATTTTTTTTCTTTTTATGAAGCTTAGTTTTGAGTTCTATATTTTTTTTTCTTTCAATTTTTAATTTTAGTTCACTTGATGTATATAAGTTCACTTTCCTACATAATTGTAGGAACCTTTTAACGTTTATACACTCGTATATATGTCCATATTAGAAAATGCTGGGCTATTTTTAGGGTTCTGTACCTGAAAAAGAAAAAACTGAACCCTTATAGGTTAAATTTGTTGTCCGTCTGTCCGTCTGTCAGGACTCTTGCCGTGTGATCCCGGCCTAGAAGAGGATCATCCTGGTACTGGTGGCGTCGTGTGGTAGAGTCACGTCGCCAGCAATGACAACACGCATGGGCAGACTCGACCGGATCATGATCACCCCCGGCATTTGAAACCGGCGTGAAGTAGTGGCTTTATGTCACTGCGTTTCGCATCAGGTAATGCCGGGCTCCGACGCCCAACCGAACTTGAAGGCCGGCGACGCACCTGTAGCTCCTCTGGTGTTGCATGGGGTCGCGGGTGGCGGGAATCACTTAAAAAAAAAAACCAGTTATCTTAAGATCGCTTGGAGGTATTTCAATCTGACATTCATTTAAAATATACATTGTATATTTATAAAGTATGTATAAAGTATACATTGTTGTTGTAATTTTAATCAATGTCAGGATAGTAGTTCGGCGGGAAGAACAACTTAATAAAAATTGACAAACTTAAATTTTCGGCAATATGCACTCATTTTGTGTAGAATGAACTACAAATATAAGTTTGTAATTATTTTTTTTCTGTGAAATACTAATAAATGTCATAACAGTAGGTCCACAGGAAGTACACCAAAGATTTTGATTACGCGAATTTCATACAAAATGAATTAAACAATTTTGAGCTTTCTGTGCTATCTGTGCTTGAAATGACCATAGACCTGAATATTTTGTGTTCATTTCAGCTGGATACCTCGAAGCGATCTTGAGATAAATGGTCTTGACAGACGGACAAACATAAAACATAATATAAAAGTTCCGTTTTTACGTTTTGAGGTAAGGACGGAACGGAACAAAAAAATACAAACAAAATTAAGCTAAAAATATAACGGTTTTTCAGATTTGAAGACAATCTATCCTGCGTATACATGGGATACTTCAATAAAAGTGGAACTCTGTTTAGTAAAATTATAGCGGTTATTGATAGTAAGTTTGAAATATTGATTGATATAACTTTCAATAATTTTCAAATACATATATAGTTATATTTTATTACATAGTTTTATTTCTCTCTTTCAGACAATTGTAAGTACTGTAACTTTTCTTTTTACATTTAACATAGCAATCAGTAATCAGCTTCACGCTGTAATTCGCACACGGCAGGGAAGGCAGAGGGAACCTAGTGTTAAGACACTCCGTTCCCTATTTTCCGCCGAATTTTTCCTCGACCGCTTTGCCTCGACACCAGGGCGAAGAAATGAAAATGTAAATTTAAATAAATAGCTTCTTTCCTCGAATGGGGATCGAACGCACAACCAGTAGGATTGACAGTCACACACATGTGTCCCTATGCCACTACTGGCCTACGTTTCATATATTGTTATAAATATGGCTTATTATTTTTCTTTTATTTTAGCACCTGGTAATTAAAATTTATTTTATTAAGTATATATACATTTGACATATAAATTTTGTATAATACTTTTATTTTGTAAAATAAATAATACAATAATATATCATATTTAGGAGTCACAATAAGAAATGTGGATATTAAAGACGCTCCCAAGGAAGGCGAGCCGTTTGAACATGAAATTCAGTACTCATGTGAAACTTGCACTGTAGAAAAAGTAAGATTTTTAATAAAACTACGTATGTGCTAATAAAATAAGAGGCAAAACGCTGTGTTGAGTTCCGCCACTCAACACGCAATGCCTCCAGATTTTGGAGGACAATGAGGAACGGAAGTAACGGAATAGTGAGATACGAGAGAAATTATACAAATATATATAGAACACTATCACCAAAGCTATGTTATAAACAAAGATAACCTCCCCAAAATAGTATTAATCATTTATTATAAAGAAATATGCATGTGCTAAGACGTAAGCTAATATTTTAATTTGTTAGTACCTTGCATGTATAATACATACATACATAGAATCATCAGAGTGAGTGACAGTAAAGCCAGTCGTGGCGCAAGGGCACAAAGTGTACCTGTAAATCGACTGGTTGTGGGTTCGTTCCCGAGGAGATGAAATATTTATTTACATTTATATTTTCATTTCTTCTCTCTGGTGTCGAGGGGAAAGCGCGGCGTTGAGTTCCGCCACTCAACACGCAATGCCTTCAGAAAATTGGCGGAAAGTGGGGAACGGAGTGACTTAACACTAGGTCCTCTCTGCCTACCCTACTATGTGCGGGATACAGCGTGAAGCTAAAAAAAATAGAATCGTCAGATAACATTTTGCAAGTATAAAAATATTCACAGATTTTCAATATGATTATCATATTTCTTCAAAAGACTTATTAAATTCAATTCAAATCGCGTTACGTTTAAATATTTTTACATTTCTAAAATAGTATTTATCTGAACCTAACTTAACAATATTTACTTCATAATATTAAACAAAAATGTGTTTAAATTGTAGGCTTATGTAAATGGAATACCATTGGAGACGTCGTATAGAAGAAGTAGTGTTGGGCCAATAGCGTTTTACGTCGTAAGTTATTTATGGATATATATAATATGATTATGTTATTTTTACAAGTTATTCCCTTGTAGTGCAGTAGAGATATTTCTGAGTATGCTTGAAGTTTTAAGTTTGAACGTACCCGGGAAAAATAAAATTTTTATAAAAGGGACACCAAAACTGGCGGTAATTTCTGTTAATCAGGTTATAATATTATAAAATATAAAAATATATAAATTAATTTATTAAGTAGTCTATTTTTAATTTCTTTGTTCTTATAAAAATATATAGTAAAATGTTAAAATTAAAATCTGTGTAAATATTTTAAAGAAATACATTTACTAAGTACCTACATTAATCACCTATATATATAATAAATTACGTGCAAAAATTAGTATATAATAATACTAGTAAATAACATTAAAAAACTAAACCAATTAAAAAACTCTAAATTATTATAATCTAGACTCTAGAGTATACACACGCTTATTCCAAATATATACAAAAAAAATTTACAGGTAACCCCATCTTCTATTCTAATCCGCATAACAGAGTATATGCCGGTATTTGAAGGGGTTTATCAAGCTGTTTTTACTACTGATGGGGAAACGATAACAAAAACTATTCTAGAAATAAGGCAAGTACATTTCTGTTTCTTATGTTAAAATGATTTATAAATAAATTTAAATATTAAACGTATTGTAGTATGTAGGTACCTACAGCATAGTTTTTTTTTCGCTTCACGCTTAATCCCGATAGAGGCAGAGGGAATCTAGTGTTAAGACTTGAGTGGCGGAACTCAATGCATCGCTTTGCCTTGTAAAAAAACAGAAATGAAAATATTAATAAATAATAATTAATTTCCCCGAGTCGTGACGGCTTTCGCCTCAATGCGAATAAGACAAAGGTTCTGATTTTTTAAAGAGATGAAGAAAGGACGAAATGCAAGAACTGTGTGAATGGTAAGATATTAGAGTATGTTCAGTAGAGATGGAAGATACGAGATGGATGTGGAAAGGCGTATTACTGCCGGTAACAAGGTTAACGGAGCCTTAGCTGCATTGATGAGACGGCAAAACGTCAGCACAGATGCACGTTTGGCCGTACACAATGCAGTTTTGGTACTGACTCTGTTATACGGCAGCGAAACGTGGGTATTACAGAAGAAGAATGAAAGAAAGATGAATGCTGTGGAGATGCGATCTCTTCGTAGGATATGCGGAGTCAGCTTAGCTGATCGAATCCGCAATGAAGAGGCACACAGGCAGGTACTAGGATGTCACGGTGAGAATGAAGAAGAACGTGCTCAGCTGGTTTGGCCTCGTCGAACGAATGAGTGATGAAAGAATGGCAAAGAAGATTTATGATGGAAAAGTAAGCGGTAAGAGAGGTAGGGGGAGACCTCGGTTGACCTTCGAAAACACAGTATCAAAGATACTGGAGGAAGGTCACGTAAAAAGCATAGACTCCCCGGAGGGCATGTATGAAGAGGTTGATGACAGTGGACGAGGCGAAAGAGGTATGTAGAGACCGTAGCCTTTGGCGCTCCGTTCTCTCTGACTACCCCGCTATAGATAAAGCGTGAAGCTAGTTTAGTTTAGTTTTAGTTTAGTGACGGCTGTGGAAATAGACTCACAGCCGTCGTGTTTACAGTCTCACACGCTTGTCCCACTGCGCCACGACGGCCTCATTTTTTTATTACATAAGAAGTAAAGACGACAATATTTAATTATGGTTTTACTCCTTAGGGACAAGTCTAACGAGGCCGCACCGGATGATAGTAAACCAACTCCAGGTAATATAATATATCTATTAGAATAATATAAAATAATTGGTGTTAGTGCTTATATCCTTTACATTATAAACCGATTTTCTTTTTATTTGATTCAAGATGGATCGCCATCATCAGCACCACCGATTTCATCAACAGGCACAGACGATGGTATATAATATTTTTCACATTAAATATATATGAATATATAATATGTATAGTGTATATATCGATTCTAACAAAAACGTTGAAAATTATGTTCAATATTTTTATGTGAAATTGTAGTTTTTTTTTTAACGCCGTCACGCCGTATCCCGCATAAAGCAGGGTAGGCGAGGAAACGTAACATTAGACACTCCGTTCCCTATTTTCCGCTGAATTCTATAGGCATTGCTTGTTGAGAGGCGAAACTCATCACTGCATTTTGCCTCTATGCCAGGCAGAACGAAGAAATGAAAATATTAAATATTTAATTACCTCGAATGGGAATCGAACCCACAACCTATCGTGTTTACAGTCACACTTTGCGCCCCTGTGCTACGACTGGCCCCATTAATACATTTGTTATTAATAATATTCAATTATGTGATTTGATTTTGTTAAATAATATAATTTTAAACTGCAGGTACACTAATGTCAACAACCGTCGCAGAAGAAACTGCCAGTTCAGCTCCACCTGAAAGCTAAGTTTAGGGAAGTTACTTTAAAGAAATTAAATATATGAAGTATTATATGCGAGCTTTTATTTTCATTAGAAATAACCGTACGGTGCACATACATACATATTATGTTCGTATGTAAGTATATTCTGATAGTATTGTTCATTAATATTTAACTACAAAAGGGAATCATTTTTTGTAAAATTTAAATAATAATAATAACACATTTATTTAGATTATAGACAGGCTAGTCGTGGCGCAGCGGCACGAGGTGTGACTGTAAAACCGAATGGTTGTGGATTCGATCCCCACTCGAGGAGATGAAATATTTACTTAAATTTATATTTCCATTTCTTTGCTCTGGTGTCGAGGTTAACCGCGGCGTTGGGTTCTGTCACTCAACACGCAATGCCTCCAGAATTCGGAAGAAAGTGGGGAGCGGCGCCTTAACACTAGGTTCCCTCTGCCTACCCTGCTGTGTGCGGGATTCAGCGTGAAGCAGATTTTTTTTTAAACATTTATTTTTAGGCGGTCCTGTCACAGAGATAAGCGTGCGGCTGTAAACGCAGATCTTGTGGATTCGATTCTTACTCAGGGGAATGAAATTTATAATGAAATGAACATCTTTTAATTTCTTCGCTCTGATAGCAAGCAATAGCATCTTCCAAATGCACTATATCGGCCCAAACCTCGTGACGACCATCAGTCAAGAGCTAGCGAGATCATATAGATGTCCAATGGATGTGACATACGCGCTCAACGAAGTTTATAACGGAATCTACTCAGCCCGACAGATAACTCGCTCCTTGAGAAAATCGCGATATACGGGTGCTTCCATCCCTATAGATTCCCCCAATACTCTGTACCTGGTCCATACACAAGCAGAAAAAGCGGACCTA
>JAATLQ010034775.1:0-24608 GCA_013421005.1 Heliconius erato x Heliconius himera
CATATAATAATCTCAACTCCATTGCAAGTATGTATATTAGACTTCGGTCTTTGCATCAGAATAATTGACCTTTCGCTTTTGCGATTATGGTTTTCCATTATAAGAGTCATACATATTAACTATTCCGATCCGTCCCGGAGGGTTCAGAGCCGAACGGCCGGAATCCACGGTAAGTGGCGGGTGCGGGGCCACTCACTATCCCCCCTTAGTTATAACTATCAGTAATGATTGGGTTTAACAGAGAGGAGGATAGGACGTCTACGATATTCTTTAGAAATATCACGAGAGAATGAAACGGACAGACAATGACATTTTATTTATCATAATATTTTTTATTTGTATTTATATTAAACTTATTGTACATTTAATATTTATATTGTTACCTCTGAATCTCTAAAAGATCTCGGATTACTACCGATCACTACGAAAGAGTTCTAACTATATTAGACGTATCACGAGCCATAATAAAATATTAAAATTATTATTTAAATATTTTATTGAGTGTAGGGTGGGATGTCAGTTACAGGGGTCTAGCTAGTAATTACGTAAGCAGAAGTTATTTATTTTTTCATATATATTATGCTATATTTTGCTATATTTGGTAGACGTATGTATGGTAGACGATATAACTATTAGTTAGAATTAAAATAAACCACGAAACACGTGTTCAATGAAATATTTTTAAGTCTGAATTTAAAATTTTATAAAAATCGGTGCTGATTTAATTTTTTTTTTATACAAACTTTCAACCCCTATTTCATCCCGTTAGGGTTAAAATTTTTCAAATACTCTTCTTAGTGGATTTCCAAAATTTGAAAATATAAATCTGTCCAAATTTCACGTTTCTACTATCAGCGGTTACGACTGTGCGTGCGTCTTACCTCAGTCAGTGGGAACATGTCCTTTTATATATGTAGATACAAATAAAATATCAATAAAAAATACCTTTAAAAAAATATATATGCCAATGTTTACGTAAGCATTGGGGGAGGGGGTAAAGGGATTGCTTATTTTTGATGACATAGGGGAGGGGGGAGTCAATAATTGGAAAAAAACTGCTTACGTAATACTTGAACGGCCCCTAAAACGGAGAAAGCATAGTGGCATATCACTCTTTTCTTCGTCTCTTCACAGTCACCTATTTCGAAAATAAGCTTTACGATTTCGACATGTCACTGTTAGGTCGCATAAATCGTAAGTAATTATTGACTCAAGTACACAGCGGCTGTCAAATTACATGTTTAGGCAAATTCTGATTATAGATTAAAGGATATATTACAGTTTGGTTCCGGTTCATGTCTTACCAACGGATTTGTATTTATGGTTAAGATAATATTTTCGGTTCTCTCTGAGCTATGTGTTCTGTGGGAATATTTTTTTTCTGCTTCACGCTGTATCGGTGATTGGCGGAACTCAACGCCACGCTTTGACAAGCGAAGAAATGAAAATATTAAATATTAAATTTCCTCAACTGAGAATCGAACTCACAACTCTGTGCCCCTACTCCACGACTGGCGCCTATCTATCTTTAGATAACCGTTATTGACGTCCTAGCTACGCTACAGCTGCACATTATACAATAAGACGCCACAATTAACATACATAAAGGAGGAAAATAATAAATCAAATTAAATAATCCAATTAAAAATGAACGTCATGTTACTCAATCATATATTAGTGCATGAATAAGGCGTATTTCTATTAAAAATAATGTAAAAAGATGCTTAAAATATTAATATGCGAGAAAAATAAACAAAATAACATACAGAAACAACCTGTGCTGGAATTTTAATTAAAAAATCGGCTTCACATTGTATCATGTATACAGCAGAGTAGGCAGAGGGAACCAAGAGTTAAGTAAGACACTTCGTTCCCCACTAGCGCCGATGGAATAAAGTGGAATTTTAATAATTATATTAATCTAACTATAAGGTTTTGTCTTCTAAGTAATTATTGAAAAAAAAATAATTTCTTTAACTTTCTTATTTCTAATTACACAATATAAACACTATCACCACACACTCGCCGCTGGGACTAGAATGCGTGTTGGGTAACGTCTCGCACTTTCCTTTTTAACCAGAGCGAGACAAATATTTTTTTCGCAATTTGTGCACACTGTTAATCAGCGGACATATCTTAAGAATTACTGAACATGATGATATTGTGATACATGTTGGATGAGCATAATTAGAATGTCTTCCTTACAAAAAAAAACAAATAATTTTATTTCGCCTGCCTTGCCTTGTTTCTTACTACCTTTACAAGAACATCGAGTCCGTTTTACGGAACAATGTGTACTTTCAAAAACACACATACAACAGGATCCCAGAAACTTTCGAGAATGTTCTTTATCCAATTTAATAGAAGTTATGGGAAGATGTTTGTGTGGCTTTAAATAATGACTTAAGCCACACAAACACACAAACATCTTAAGGCTAGTTAATGATTTTATAAATTAAATATTATAAAAATAACATTGTTAGCTTCACGCTTTATCCCGCATATAGCAGGGTAGGCAGAGGGAACTTAGTGTTTAGATACTCCGTTCTCGACTTTCCTCCCAATTTTACGAGATATTGCATGTTAAGTGGCAACACAACAACTATTGCGTTACTATAAAAGTATCATTGTCATTAATAAATCATTGTAAAAAAGAAGGTCCCGCTAAGTTTCTTGCGCCGGTTCTTCCCAGACCTGAGGCAGTAATTTTTGTTCACCGGCGGTACATTATTTGACGTTAAAAAAATTAAGCATATAACTTCTTATTTCAAATGATGTTATTTGGCTATGACTTAGGTTACGATGAATGCGGGTTCAAACTCATTTTGATAAAATTGTATTTTTCCAGTCTAGTTATGCAAAAGCGCCACTAAAATCCAGAAGAGTACCTTATTGAGTGAAAAAGGAAGAAGTGTTTTTATCACTTAGCCCTTCTCGATAAGTCAGCTCCTTACGAGTTTCTGTATATGTCTATATGTTACTGTATATGAGTTTCTGTGTATTTTTGTATATTTTTAAGTTAATACACTTAATTTTCAACGGACACTTTATAGAACCAAAACTTTATATAATGTTTATGGGTTTGATGCCGACTCGAAGTCAAAGTCAAATTCAAATCTATTCAATCTTATTCCTAATTGACATTTTCGCTTGTTTTTTTTGTATTTAGGTTTATACGTTTGGGTTCTTTTGGATTTTCTTAAGGTTAAGTTCACTGCTACGAAAATATGATATTGTCATCGAATACGGATACGTGTTTTAATTTTAAACAAAAACCAAATCGGAATCCCTGCTATATGCGGGATACAGCGTGCAAGTTATATAAGAACTAATAAATTATTTTTTCACCAGGCCATCAGTACTCTTCTGGCAGACAGCGTGGGCTACTTTGGTAACGTGGGAGCATTTTACTCTATATCAGCACTTGGTTCTAAACTGTTCATGAACATGACAGCTGAAGAATTATTGTGGGGCTACGACGACCCCCTGGTGACCATCGCTAGTAAACTCCTGCCTGGATGGATCGATTTTGGTAAAATAGGAATTATGGATAGGGTGAGTGTAACGTTCATTTAAATTTGTTTTTTAGCTTTACACTATATTCCACACATAATTGGATAGTGAAGAGGAATCTGGGAACCTAGTGCTAATTTATTCGGTTCCATTAAAACACTTCCGTCCCCACTTCCCACCTAATGGCGGAAATCAACGCCACTCTTCGCTTAAATTCTAAGTTAATCCTATATTTTAACAATCTTAAAGTAGTTTATTTCACACTTGAGAAAGAAAAATACTTTTTCAGTAATATAATATATTTTTTTAAACGTAGCGGGATTCGAACACACGCCTCTTGGGAACCATCCTAACTGATCACTGATACTAATATTCTGATCACTAATAATTCAAATGTTCGCATCAAGCTACGTCAAAATTTTTTACAACCTACAGAGATGCTAAGTTAATAATAATTTATTGAATTTTGTTTAAGTATAATTGTTAAATTAGTAGGTATCGAGTCCTTTGCCCTCATAACCAGCCAACTGTTAACCTCTGTAACAGATGAAAATAATTATCTGTGTTATTAATTTAACTAAAGACATAAAGATTTTACGTATGCCACTCATTTAATTATTCGAAAACTTTATTGTTTACGTTGTATCCTGCACATACTAGTGTAGACAAAGGAAGCGTAGTGTTAAGACACTCTCTTCTCATTATGATACTTCCGTTCTCAATTTTCCGCCGGATTCTCAAGGCATTGCTTGATGAGTGGCGGAACTCAAGGCCGCGCTTTGCATTATTACCAATGCGAAACAACGGTAACGGAAATGAAAATATTAAAAAAGTATTTTAATGGATCAGGAATCGAATCCGCAACTGTCACGTTTACAGTCACACCGCTGTGCTAAT
The DNA here is from genome assembly GCA_013421005.1 of Heliconius erato x Heliconius himera. Taxonomy (NCBI): domain Eukaryota; kingdom Metazoa; phylum Arthropoda; class Insecta; order Lepidoptera; family Nymphalidae; genus Heliconius; species Heliconius erato x Heliconius himera. The sequence continues at coordinate 4,411 of JAATLQ010034775.1, forward strand.
TAAATTAATAAAAAAAACATAATATATTTGGTACTACCACTACCATATTTGGCTTTATATGTAGATACACTTTTATTTAACGTAACATACATACACGTTGCTATGGCAACGCGTAGTGTACGCGTCAATTGTTTTTCCAGTGAGTTCTAATTCTACTCATAGAATTGCTCACATTCTTATGCTAACAAGTGCTAAACAATACTTATTAGGAAAACGTAAAAAAATTGAACGTAGTAAAATTTGAACTCACGCCTCTTTGGAAACCGTCCAAGCACTCTGACCAACTAAGCCATACGTTCTTATCGACCTCTTTGTATAAATTTTTTATATGTTTTCTTAATAAATATTTTCCTTTCTTAAATGTGGAATAACACACTTCATTTAACACTTTAAAAATGTAAAAAAAAATGTTAAACAAAATCACGCGTTCTTAAATTAGATGGCTTTACCGAGGGACTTGAATCTTCCTGCCTAGTTACAAACTATGTTTTGTTTTAGTGTCAAACATTAGGAATTCTTGAAATTTATAATAGAATTGAGTATAAACATTATTTTATTTCTCTCAGTTCTACGCGCAGAGAGACGACGAAATTGAAGTAGAACTCAAAAATGCATCGAGACGGTTCTCTATCAACACGTGGAACAAATTGCCAGGGTTAAGAGAGCAAGGCTTCGAAACGTGGAATACTAGGTAATGATTTTTTTTTCAGCTTCACGTTGTACCCCGCATAACACAGAGTAGACAAAGGGAACCTAGTGCTAAGACCCTCCGTCCCCAACTTTCCAACGAATTTTCGAGGCATCGGGTGTTGAGAGGCGAAATTCAACATCGAGCTTTTGCCTTGGTACCAGAAAAGAAATGAAAATCTTAATAAATAATAATTCATTTCCCGAATGGAAATTGAACCCATAAACCTCTCGTTATAGTAACCAGTTTGTATAATATTTAGAAGGTTGTGTACAAAGAATTCAGTTTATTATCCATATTATTCTTAATAGTTTATATCGAAACGGAATCACGGAAATAAATATTGCATTTCGTTGAACTAGAAATTCGTCAATCAGTTTGAGATTGGGTTCGATCCCCACTCGAGGAGATGAAATATTTACTTAAATTTATATTTCCATTTCTTCGCTCTGGTGTCGAGGCAAAGCGCGGTGTTGAGTTCTGCCACTCAACACACAAACTTTTTATAACTTCACGCTGTATCCCGTTTACAGCAGGGTAGGCCGTTTATAAAGGGAACCTGGTGGTAAATCGGATCGTTCCCGACTTTCCACCCCGTGCTTGCAACAGCGTCTAACTAAACTGAGTAAACTTGACGATTGTTGTGTCGATCACCTCTCGGGAGGCAGGATTATTTTCATTTCTCCTTTCTGACAAGGCGGAGCACTCAACTACGTCTCGAATTTAAGAGGATAGCGTAGAACACTAGGTACTCTGTTTATACACTCAGCTAGATTTTAAAACTAAGTCGATGAAAAATTTGTCCTCAGAACCAAATTGAAACTAGATCTTTTTTGCCAAAAAAATATAGATATATACAGAATTAAGAGAAATATAATGTTATTTAGTTTATCAGTCATCAACACTAAGTGTACAAGTCATCATCTCTTATATACGCTGACATTTGTTTTTTATTAATTTACGTAGAGGACTTAAAAAGTCATGTCATGTGGTCAGAAATGCTTTAGATACTTTTTCATTTATTTGCTTGAATCTGGGTTTTTTTTCTGTCGCTAATTTTAAACAAATTTACTTTAAAACATCTAAATATCTTTGTATTCATATAATTTCATATAATTCCGTTTGTTATGGTTGTGGGTTTGATTTTTTTTGCCGAAACGTTTATATATTTTTGTCTATATATTATTAGGTACATATATGTCAATAGTATAAATACCTTTTACACATTTGTCCGTTCTGTATGTCAGGCCTGTAAGTTTTTTGTTGTGTTTCTTTATCATAATATCCAACTATTGTCCTTGGATATCCGGGGGAGTCTAACTCCAGGGACAGATATAGCAAGGCCTTGTCAAGATATTTCGATGGCCTTGGAGCCACGGACTCCAAGACTAACTCTATTGAATGTCTTACGTATATACCTAAATTACTTGTATGGACCTTTATTGCGTAATATATGTATTTCTAACTTAAGATATTTTTCAGTGTCCCCTGCAACCGCGTCAAAGGCACGTACGAAGGGCTGATGTTACCCCCAAACATGAACAAGGACATGGAACTACCAATTTTCAGGAAGCAAGCGTGCAGGACGTATCCTTTTCAGTTTCATAAAGAGATGGTTACGGATGACGGCTTCAATTTTTATAGGTAAGTTTATTATTAGATATAAAAATGTTGTCATAAGAAAAAGTAATGCAGCTTCACGCTTTTTCCCGTGTAGCACGATGGGAAAAGAGAACCTAGTGCCAACACTCCGTTCCCAATGTGCCGTCCAAATTTGAGACATTGGGAGTTGAGTGGCGTAGTGGGACGGTATCCATAATGATTGTGGGTTTAATTTTAAGTTATTATTTTAATTTCCCCTGTCTGGTAGATAAAGTGTGGCGTTAAGTTCCGTCACTGAACACGCAATTTCATGAAAATTGAGCGGAATATGAGGAACGGAGTGTCGAGACATCCCATGCCTACCCTGCTATATTCCAGACATAGCGTGACGCTCAAAAAAAATATAAATATTTTTTTTCCTGTCACAGATATTTAATGGAGGATTCAGCGTTCAACAAAACATCGCGATATGCTTGTCCGTGTAAAAGTAATTGTCTCCCTGATGGATTTGTGGATATAAGTAGTTGTTATTATGGTGAGTGTTGGTTCTTTTTCAAAGGAATTATTACCTTAAAAGAAGTCCCGCTAGAGTTCTCAGGCCTGATGCAGTAACTTTTAGTGAAATGGTGGCAAATTATGACCTTAAAAAAATTAAACATGTTACTTCTTATTTTAAATAAAATTCTTAAGACTAACTGTTTTTAGGAATCTTTCACATTTTGTAGGACAGTCAGAGACATCTGACTGATTAGACACTTTGTTTAAGATTTTATGTATTAGGTTGCGGAACTCAATACTGAACTATGTCAAACCAAATCAGGGAAATAAGAATTTTATAATCATACCAGTACCAGCGTCTTATCATAAGAGCAGCTGTTGTCGGTTCGACTCCCTCTCTGGGGTGTGAATTATTTACATTTCTTCGCTCTGCAAGTAAAAAAGCAAAATGTTGCATTGAGTATCGTCTCGAAGTATGAAGAGGTTGATGACAGTGAACGAGACCGTAGCGCTTGGCGCTCCGTTCTCTCTGACTACCCCGCAAGGGATAAAGCGTGAAGCTATGTTTAAGTGAAGTCCTTCTCTCTAGTAAGAATCTAATGAACGGCACTGAGTTTCCCCACTTAACACCCACCGTCTTGAAAAGTGTGTGGAAATGGGGAAAAAAGAGGTCCTATCTCTCGCTATCACTGGATCTGGTCTAGCCTGCTATGGATAAAAAATAATTTTAATTTAATTCTAATTTCCTGATTTTATTTCCAGGTTTTCCCATTGCTTTGTCAAAACCTCATTACTTAGACACTGACCCCGAGCAACAAGCCGCCTTCAGGGGCTTTAGGCCCGATCCCGTAGCTCACAAGTCCACAGTGGATATTGAACCGGTAAATCATTTTATTACTTCATTTTGTTTCAGCATCACGCTGTATCCCGCATGCAGCAGGTTAGACAGAGGGAAATGTTAAATCACTCCGTTCCCCATTTTTCACTGAATTCTGAAGGCATTGCGTGTTTAGAGGCGGAACTCAACGCCACGCTTTGCCTCGACACCAGAATGAAAAAATCTCTGTGTCCGTGCGCCACGACTGGCCCCAAATTATAATATTGGTTTTTCTATAATTTTATTTTATACTAACAGTTACTCGCGACTTCATCCGCGTGAATATGAAGTTATGCATGACTGTTAAATTATTCAACACAAACAGTATTATCGTCGTATTATCGTTAACAGTATTATCGTCCTAAAAATAAAGCTCATGTAAACTTTGAAACTAGGACTTTTAGTAACAAAGTTTCATACAAACTATCCACCCCGAAAACAACCCCTTAGGAGGCGAATATTGCAAATTCCCGTCTTAGCGAGCACCTACGTCGTATAAATAACCTCACTACACTTTAATACGTAATTGATATATTTTTGACATAACAAATGGTTCTTTTATTATAAAAAAAATGTAAAGGTACGAGGTAAATCAAATATTGAAATCCATTTTTGCACTTATTTTAGGTAAGCTTGTTATATCTTCATTAATTCGTTTTAAATTGTAAAATATTTACTTTAAAACATCCAAATAAACAATAAAACTTGTTATGACAACTATTCATTTGCAAAACTATTTTAATTTCTTTAATGCACTTTATTCAAGTTGAATTATTCAACGTTTTATGTATATGTTACTGGTAATCTGCATAATTTCGGCATTCTATACATCTCGATAATGCATAGAATATCTGGGATGTCCAGATAATAATGTATGAAATAATATAAATTTATTATCCACATACAACAAGTTAATAGTCTGTCTGTCCGCAACAACTCCCCAAAACTCCCCCATCCTTCCCCATTGCGCTCGTCTTATACATACATCACTGGCTTTGCATTCGTCAATTTATAGAGTACGACGGCAAAGTATATAATAAATAATATATTATCATATTATCAAGAAAACGTATAAAAATTTGAACGTAGCGGAATGTGAATTGGTATAGCTTAGTTTAGTCAGATCGCTTGGACGGTTTTCAAAAAGACATGGGTTCAAATCCCGCTACGGTCAAATTTTTGTGCGTTTTCTTAATATGTGTGGAATAACACTTTAGAAATGTTTAAAAATAATATATCATTTTCGATCAATTACCCACTACATATAGTTCAGTTTTTGATATTCTACATATAGATACATTTTCGAGTTCTTATATAAAATACCGAATTATACAGATTGACGGTTACATATCTATATGTAGTATTTATATCTGTTTATTCTAAAAGGCGTTTACCTAGAGCGGGCCTTCGGGCAAGAGTAACTTTGCGGCTTATCTATATATATAAAAGGACTTGTGCTGACTGACTGAGGTAAGACGCACGCAGAGCCGTAACCGCTGTGCGTAGAAACGTGAAATTTGGGCAAATGTCTATTTTCATATTCTGGACATCCACTAAGAAGGGAATTTGAAAAATTTTTACCCTAAAGGGATGTAATAGGGGTTGAAAGTTTGTATGGAAAAAAAATTTTATCTGTACCGATTTTTATAAAATTTGAAATTCAGACTCTTAAAAATATTTCATTGAACACGTGTTTCATGGTTTTTAAGAATTCACCCCCTAAGGGTTCAAATAAGGAGTTGAAAGCTTATATGGAAAAATCTTTAAATTGCCACCGATTTTTATAAAAAATTAAATTCAGACTGTTAAAAATATTTTATTGAACACATGTTTCGTGGTTTTTTTAGAATCTCCTCTACTCCTAATCTACGAATCTACTCCTAATAAGCGGGCGAAGCCGCGCGCGCCCACTAATATAATATAATAAATTAGAGGCCGTCGTGGTGGAGATCCTCATTCGGGGGAAACTATTTTCATTTCCTCAATGCGGCGTTGAGTTTCGCCACCAAGCACGCTATGTCTCGAACTCGGAAATCGGAGCGGGAAACGAAGTGCACACTGGGTTACCTGTATATAACCCATTAAGACAGAATATAGTGTAAAACTGAAAAAACGCCGTGTTTTATCGTGTTTATGTAATGAACCAAAAACAATTCATTCCCCAAATGGGTGTCGAATTCACAACCATCGTGTTTAGTCATTCTCGTATCTTTACCGTTGCGCAAAAACTTCCATGACTGGGATATAAAGTACGTCCTTACTTATAAATAATTAATAGAAGTATAATTATATTATCAGCAAAATCTAGATTTCTAGATCACAAAAAGATCTAAACATATATGAATAAAATTAACAATATATGCAGACAACTTTTAATAGTCAAGGTCTTTTTAAATAATAAATTTTGGACTTTAAATGTAACATTTTTCAATGGCTAGGTCACTTAAGCATATTAAGTATGTATGAAACGTTTTTATTAATTATATTTGTAATAAATAATTTACTTTAGTGAGGCCAGTCGTGTAAAAGTAACTGGTTCTGGGTTCGATTCTCATTACAGGAAAGTATTTTTCTTTTATATTAGGAAAGTGAGAGGTGTGAGTACAAAAAAAATAACTTTAAATTTGTATACAGGGTCGAAGTGTAAGCACCACATTAAATGAAACCACAGTTTTAACTATTCTATAAGAGCCTAATATAAATCAGAAAAAAATAAATTTCCAAAAATGAAAAAGTTAGTTTTTCAAACAAAATAAATAGTAAAATTGTCGTTTTAAACTAAAACGCCATTTGTAAGGACGACGCACGCACACATAAACCTATCAAAGAAACACCGCCGCACACGGCTCATTCCGAAATCGAGTCGAAGGCATTGGCGATAAAGTTCAAAGTTGTTTAACCTCTAGTAGTATTTATGTAGTAGTAAGTGTTTATGTTATTGGGATCTATACGTAATAGCGTCACAAGAAATACAGGTATGGATAAAAATCCTACGTCCAAACTGTTGATGCATCTTGATTAATTTCTTTAGGTATAGGTTTGAAATATTTTACCCTATATGCTGTTTCCGTAAATGGAGCGCTGCCTCTTCCACCCTGTATAAATATTTAAAAAAATCAAATAAACCTATTTATATAAATTGGTCAATTAAAATTGAAATGGGCATTTTTTTTTATATTGACATTTTCCTCGCTCTGGTAACGAGGCAACGTGCGGCGTTGTATTCCGCCACCCAACAAGCAATACCTCCAGAATTCAGCGAAAAGTGGGGAATGGACACTTCCATGCCCCACTTTTCACTCGGAGGTTCCATAACCTACACTAATATTCCGTAAAATTAAAAAAATATATTCCGTCAAGTAGTTGACTTTGACTTTGACTTAGTGTTCTCGAAGGCCAACCGAGATCCTCTCTACCTCTCTTACCACTGATTGACTCTAATAAATCTTTTTGACCATTCTTGTGTCACTCCATCTCTTAACGTGTCCAAACCACCTGAACACGATCATTATTACGTGTATGTTTATTTTTCTCAGCTTGAGGCACGCAAGGGTAGGCAGAAAAAGCGTAGTATTAAGACACTGCGCTTCCAGTTTTTCAATTAATTCTAGAAGCATTCCGCCACTCAATGGCAGAATTCAACAGAGCAAAAAAATGTTTATTTCCTCGAATGAGAACCGAACACACAACCTGTCGTGCTTACAGTCAATTACATGCATTTGCTGCTGCGCCACGACTGCCTTCATGTATATTAATATTTATTTTAAATCTTCCATTACGAGTTCATTGGAATTCACACATTGTATTGTGTTTATTATTCATTTACGCTTCAATACTTTAAGGAAAATTTTAATGGAAAATATTCATGTTCTTCCGGGTTCGGGGAAAGGGAGGTGATAGTGGGTTCCGAAAATTCATTAACTTTTATTTATGTAGATAAAAGAAAAAACAAAAGATATTTTATAAATTTATAACATTTGAAATGGAAATGTGTTAAGACTTTTTCTATAGATAATTTTCCACTGTATACCGCATATAGCAGGAAAGAAGGAAACCTAGTAGGTACCTTAGTCGAGACCTTTTGTTGCCCATGTGCCTCCCCAATTTTCTAAACATTACGAGTTGACTGGCATCACTCAATGTCAAGCTTTGTCTTATCCTTATGTAATGTTTTGTAGGTATTTTAACAAAAACCTAGTGTTAAAACACTCCGATCATCATTTTCCGTCTACTTTAAAGACATTTCGTAAGTCTAAGAAAAAAATGATAATTATTTCAGGAAAAATGAAATAAAACATTACAATTAGAGCTAAAACAACACGAAACGTGATTCCCACAATGCGTCATTAAAAATAATCAAATCGTAAACAGATTATATATATAAGTGCTTACTCTCGAAACCGCCTTGAAACTGTATGTTACTTCAGGGTTAGGTACTTAGTATTGAAAAAAAAGAAACTATTTATATGTAAATCATATCGGAATGTTTACTATGACATTATTAGAATTGTATGAGATGTTTCTTACATTTTTGGAATATATAATTTAAGATAACGGTTTTAGTGGCGTATCTCTGGTATGTAGAAGGGTAGATAGAGAAGAACAAGGATCAAAAACCTAACTGACCGTAACCGAATCCCACGTAAAAACATCATCCATCGTGAAAATAATGGGTTGGAGCTTAAAAGAGACTCTTTATTTTGTTATAATAGAAAAGAAACAGCAAATAGATTGTGAAATCTATAAAGAAAACACAAATGTTAAACATCTAATTTAATGAGACCTTCGTGGTGTATTGGTTTAACCGTGCGACGGTAAACGCGACGGTTGTGGTGTTGGTTTCCACTCGGGGGGTAACGGGTGAGTTGTTGCCAGAGAGGTGTTGAGTACCCCTACTCAACACGCAGTGCCTTGAGGTTTCCTGGTTCTCTCTGCCTAACCTATACAGCGATACAGCTTTCAGCGATTCAGTAATAAATTAGAAAAATACCCAAAATTAAATAAAAATTACAATAAAAAATAGTTTTCTAGAAACGTATAAAAATTTGAACGTAGCGGGATATGAACCCGTGCCGCTCGGAAACTGTCAAAATCACGCGTCAAAATTTTATACGTTTCTAAAAAAAATATTTTTCTTTCCTAAGTGTGGAATAACAATTAAAAAAGAAAACGTTAAAAATAAAAAAAAATATTCTAGAAAAACATAGTTATTTTCATTTTTCATGCAAATTACTTCTGGAAACTGACTATATAATTGAACATTTTTCTATGCATACAAAAAGCATCACCGTGCAACAATGTCAGCAGAGTCTTACGTCAAATCGACACATCTTTAGCGGAATTCACTTTTATTTTGGAAATGATTTAACTACTTCAATTATAATTTCCACAAAGCGTTTGCGGTTTTTGCGATACGTTTATATACATATACTCGTAGGTGTTGCACTAAATTAGATCGTTATCGATTATAAAATATGATATCATTTACACAATTTATAAAGATTTTCTGGAACATTCGTGTAATGTTTTTATGTTTATATTTGTATTATTGATGTTAGTAATAGTTTTATTATAAAAAATATAGCTACCAGGGGACTTAACTAAAATGCATGCATGACTTGGAGCGGAAATTTATTTTCCCCAGTTTTGTCGTCCAAAGTGCGGCGACAAATATCTCTTACGATTTTTAGAGCAACTGGGAAGCTAGTGTTAAGATATTCCGTCCCCATTAAGACATTTTTGTTCCCCATTTTCCGCCGAATTCTTCTTTTACTTTCGGTCGAAAGTGGTGCGTGTTGAGTGGTAAAACACAACGCCACGCTTTGCCTCTTTTTTAGAAGGATGGTTTCGAAATATTAAATATTTAACTTCATCAAATGGATGTAGAACCCACCCTCGTGCCTTTTATTTAGCGCGTGTCAGGGACACGCCACGAACGGCCTCAAACTATATATTAATATAAATTTTAATAATTAAAGACATAATATGTATATGTGTCTTAACCTCAATTATATCGTATAAACATTGTAAATATTTATCACCTTGAAATAATTGTTTCAAAGAATCTTGACTCGTGGAACCAGCCTTTTTTTACCTTCGATCTGATTATTGACGCCATCGTCGCGTAGTAGAACATGTCTGAATATCATAGCTCTTAATTCGATTCTCATTTGAATTAACGTTATAATTTAAAAAAGACAGAAATTAAAACAGACAAAATTACGACATTAGGTTTCACTAAACACGCTACGGCCTTATTTCTAATGGTTTATCATTATCCTCTGAAGAGTTCTAAAATTCAGATCCTGGCTCCATCATCACACCAGCTCGATGATACAAGCTTATTGTAAGTGGGCCAAATGCGGTTTCTTTACATTTTATAATATTAATAATTTAAGAATTTACCCATTTCTTAGAAAGACAGAGGTGAGTTATCGATATACATATATACCTATAGTTTTCCTCATTTCACCGACATTGCTTATTGGTGCGTGTCGTCCTGAATGCATTAAGGAACAGTTACTTTATCTAATCAAATAACGATTTCCTTTATTGTAAAACTCGAAAAATTCAAAAAGCCAAAATAATTGCCAGGATTGCCATTAATTGGATAGATTGTATGTTTGAGGCCAGTCGTGGCGCAGTGGCACAAAATGCGCCTGTAAAATCGAGTGGTTGTGGGTTCAATCCTCACTCGAGGAAGTGAAATATATATATTTACATTTATATTTTCACTTTTTCGCTCTGGTGTCGAGGCAAAGCGCAGCGTTCAGTTCCGCCACCCAACACGCAATGCCTCCATAACTCGGCGGGAAGTGCCGAACGGAGTGTCTTAACACTAGGTTCTCTCTGCCTACCCTGCTTTATGCGGGATACAGTGTGAAGCTGATTATAATGATAAAAAGGTTGTATGTTCGAAAATTACCTTATTTAGCACTATTAATTCATTTGAGAACGTCATGGCGCACCGGCGCAGTGTTAAACTGTAAACACGACGGCTGTGGGTTCTGTTCCATCTATAACCCAGCGCTACACTTGGGCCTACAAGTGTAGTGTTGGGTTCCGCCAACAATTTGCAATATCTTGGAATTTAGGCGGTGCGTGGGGAACTCCACACAAAAAAAGAGTGTATTTCAAACAAAACTAAATAATAATATAAAGCTATGTTACAACATAAAGTGGTAAGCAAATAAGAATCATAATTTTAAAATTAAAAATTTTACGCACGTACGAAGTTTTTTTACATCAAAATTATTATTTTATTTGATATTGAAATGTCACTCACAGCCGGTATTACGCGGCAAAGAACGTTACAATTCTTAGGAAGTATAGGAAAAGCAAGAAAGGATAAAATAACTTTTCGAAATTCTTACAGTGACGGGAGAAAAGGTGACTTTACGTTATATAGATCGCGCCAATGAAGTGGCGGCCTAATAGTTTTGTATGAAATGGGCTGGATAGGAGACTAAAATGGATTAATACTAGCTGTTTTTGGTCATCCTGTTAAGTGCAGCGGAAATTATTTATTGTAATGATAGAGGCCTGTTTTCTCCCACGACTTCGGTAGTATATCTATCTATACATATTGAAAATGTTACTAATCTCTGTCCGTACATGGAAGATATATGAGAAAAAATATTGTTGGGAAATTTATCAATGTAATTAGTGTAATATAACGTTTCAATAACGAAGCTTATTGAGAATCTATCTTCAGAGATAATAAATAACAAACTTTAAAATTTTTAAAGTGTTAATCCACACTTAAGAAAGAAAAATACTTATTTAGAAAACGTATAAAAAATTGAAAGTAGCGGGACTCAAACCCGCGCGTCCTATAAACCGACCAGGCACTATAACCACTAAGCCATACGTTCAACTGGTCGGTTTCCAGAAGGCGCGGGTTCGAGTCTCGCTATGTTAAAATTTTTATACGTTTTCTAAATAAGTATTAGACTTGTAATTATTCATGTACATAAATGTACATGAATAATTACAAGCTTGACATTTTTGTCCTATTATCTAGGTAATCGGTGCACCATTGGCTGTCAAAATAAACATACAGGTGAACATTGCAGTGCGAACGTCCTCTGGGAACCCCATCACGAAACCTATCAAAGATAAAGTCATGCCTTTGCTTTGGCTTTCCTTGGTAAGCTGATCATAAAATTACATTCCTAATACTAATTTTCTTTTTCAGCTTCACGTTGTGTATATGCGGGCATATAATAAATAGTGTGGTAGAGGAAACCTAGTGTTAATATATTCCGTTTCCCACTTTCCGCTCAAATTTCAAGACATTGCGTGTTGAGTGGAGCTTAACACACCGCTTTGTCTTGTTAACAGAGTGGGGAAATAAAAATAATTCATCGTCGTCATTCGTAGGTCCATTGTGGGTTCGATCCCGAGTGGGACCTACCATTCGCCATGTTTCAATAAATTAAAAATTCACTTTAATAGTTTCATTGTTTGCAAGGATTTGAACATAATATCACAAAAAATAAAGGCATTAGCTAGAGCTAGATAATATAATTTTCAATATATATGAAGTTATAAAGTTTTCTCCTTTACAGTACTGTAAAGAACCACCAACAGAAGTCAAAAGGCTACTCTTCCTGCGTCTTATAATCGCGCCACCCTTAGTAATTACCCTTGAAATTGCCATGTTTATTATAGGGCTAGGTTTAGGTGTCCACGGATTCCATCGTTTATGGAAACCTAAATACAAACTAGTTCCAAAAGATGCTGATAACAGAGAAAAAAGAGAGAGAAAAAAGAGCATAGAAAGAAGAAAATCTAGTGTTATATTAAACGTTTCCGAAAATTCCGGCTTCATAGATGAACAAGAACTTGCCAAGGAAGCTGTCTCATTACTAGCTATTACAGAGGAAGATAATGATATACCTGACTTATTATTAAATTAGAGCAAAAAAAATGATAACTTAAAACGAGTATCAGTGCTCGTTTAGTGCAACAGTGACATTATTCCATTTTGTTTTAAAAGACAAATGATATAAGAAAAAAGATAAAGAAAGAAAAAACACAACACAAAATTTGATTGCGTCTCCTGCATTGTTTTAAAAAATGTTCATACGTCGCTGTTGCATCAAATAAGCGATGTTTGATGTTTTGAAGTTGGCCCAATTTTGACTTAACTTAAAGAGAATATATTGGTATCAATTAGATAAACCCTCGGATATCTACTCGTCAATATAAGAAAAATAATTAGTACTAAATATGACATTCTTAGGCAGTATTTTGATACCCTGGGATCGAAAATTGCGATATTTACAATATTGTTAATTCCAATATTTACAATATTGTAATTTTGATCCCTATTTTCATATATTGAAAAAAAAAGAAATTGATTTAGCCTCTCATAAAATTATTTTAGATTTTTTTTATAGAAGCTAGATGGCTTCTATAAAAAAAATCTAAAATAATTTAAATAATTTTTGTGTTTTTTTGTGTTTTTCCTAACAATACATTTATGTTGATTAATTATGTATTCCACACACAATAAAGGTTACTAAGGTTGATATTTTATCAGAGATAATAGCGGATTCAATCTTGGGTCGCGTAAACACAATTGTAGTTTGTTTCTCACGACTTATTAAATAATTATCTACTAAAATAACTAAGAACTGTTAAGTTGTTATGAACGTCATTTCCTACGTAATATTTAATAGGATTTCCAGATTTTATCATATATCAACAAGATAATCGCTTATGTAAGTAAATTTATAACAAGTTTTTTTTAATATCTTTTAAACATTAACTAAAACCATTTCGTTTATCTAAAACCACCAAAAAAATATTTTTGGGTTAGGGCTATTTATCGAAAGCATTATCTGTTGCGATATAACCCATTGCCGATGCATTCAGAATTTCCGTGGGCAATAATAATGCTTTATACACAACTCCTATTTATTTCCATTTAACCAACATGCTCGTGGATTTGTTTATATTTATTTGAATATAAACAAAATCGTTTTTACTGATCTAGTATAAAAGTGAAGAGTCTATATTTAATAACATAGAGGTGTCACTTTTCTAATTATCACTTAGACGTAGAATTGAAAACATACAGGAAAAACAATTATAATAATTTTATCATATTTATTAAAATTTTAATTAATTCTCAATTTTGATACATCAATATATGAAAAAAGACGCGATCAGGGTCACTGTTTGATCATCAACATCACATTAGTGTAGTAATTTAAAAAATTTAGCTCTTAACTTTAATTTAATTTAAATGTAGTCTAACAGCAAAAGGGCCTACGTAAATCATTCAGATTTTTTTTAATTATTTTCATTTAAAAAAAAACTTTAAAATTATAAGTTTATTTACTTAGGCCCTTTCAGCTTCAGGCTCTATCTGTTACTAGAATAAAACTTGCCTTTAAAATATTGCTCAATTATTGAAAAAAGTTGCTCAATTTTAAACTTCCCTATAAATCATTTAAGCATTATTTTTTATAAATTATTATGATATTTTAGTCTTTATGTTGTATCTTTTCATTTTTGATTATAATTAAGAATTTTACACTCTTTGTCAATTGGTTTATCAGAAAAAAGTGGATTGGAACTTGTATATGCCTAACTTAGTACCGATCCTAAAAATCCTACTCGATGAATATTTTTTTATTTATGCTATATATTTTCATTTTAAAACATAAATATTTTTATTATTCTAAGTAAATTAACTTTATCCATGACTTTTCCCACACTTTCTACAAAGACCAGAAAAATGTATTTTTAATGAATTAAATGCATTTTATACTATAATAGCTCGCCAAGGGACAGTATTATATGATAATAACTTTACCCGGGCAATGTATACGAATATTATTAATATTGACCAGGTAAAGACAATGATAATGTACATATAATAACTCTTCTATATATGTATATTTTATATAATAGAAAGTCTAATCTTATTTTCACTTGCGTTCTATTTAAGAAGCAAAAGGATTGACGTTTCAAATCTTTTTACGAAAACAAGAGGTGCTAGTTCGAATCCTGCTATGTTAAATTTTTTATACGTTTAATAAAAAAGTATTTTGCATTTCTAAATATGGAATAATACTTTAAAATGTAAAAAAAATATATTTAAATTTATTGAATTTTATGTACGAAATTTTCAAATACGATTTTTTTTTATTTTCATGATTTGAAAAAATAAATATAAGTTAGCTTTTCAATTTTCAATGTCAGCCTATCCTTAATCTCTTTCACTTTATTGTTAAGATTGGACTTTCATACAATTACGCGTCATGCTGAAACGTTGTAAATGCAATATTTATTATTGTTGCGTTATAATTAATCTAAACGACGTAGTAGTGCAGTTGCCCACGCGCTTGCACAGATTTTTTGGAGTTCTAATCCTGAGTAGGACTTTTACTTATTGACTAACTTGACTTATGTATACGCATATTTATAATATGTATAGGAATTTGTTAAGCTACGTCACTTTTTTGACTGTTTCGTACTACGTTTTTACCTTCAAAAAAAGGAAAAATTCTATAAAATACACAAACAGTACAAACAAAAAAAATCTAAAATTTTAGTTATTATCATAAATATTTTCCTCAAAAACGAATATTGCATTTACACAGTTATCACGTGGTAACGTGTATGGAACAGGCTTTTTAATTTTTATGTTATATTATGTAAAAATTGTGATATTACCTTTAATAATAGATTATTTAGATTAAGCTTTGTAAATATGACTCACGGTGTAATGATAGTGATAATAAAATATTTTTTTATAATTTTAAATGTATTTTTATTTACAATCCACAATGCTTTGAAGGACTAGATATTAACAGATTGAAAAATAAACTAAAAAAAAATAGAAAATTATAAAAATTACATAATGGTAATCAAAAATCTTAAATAACTATACAATATATGTCCTTAATAATATATTGGTACTTCTAATAGGAGATACATATGTTACATATCAGTTATGGGTTCAAATCCCAATACCAGAAAAAAAACAGAGAACAGAGAATTGATTGACTTATCACAATGTTGAGTCCCTCCCCTCAACGTGCTTCGAAATTTGAGAGGAAAGTAGGGAGCGTAGTCTCTTAACACTAAGCTCCCTACCTACCCTGCTATATGCGGGATACAGCGTGAAGCTAGAATAATATATTAAATTTTACAATAACCTTGAATATAATTAATAAAATATACTTGCATGAAGTTATATTATTACATAATTCAAATCTGAATAATAATCAGTAATGATTTAACAAAAAAAGTTTGTACGACGATAACAACTGCGTACGGGAAGTAGGCACTTTATAAAATGTATAAATAAATAAAAAATGTATAAATATTACTAATTACATAATTTACAATTTTAAGATAACTAAAAAAATATATTGTAATAAAATGCAGTGTAGTGTGGCCATTGTATCAAATTTTTATAGGAATTCTTTAAATAGTATGCCTTTGTCTTTGTCATATTTGATGTAAAATAATATATTTTTTTTATGCTGAAAGGGACTGTAGCTTAATATTTTTTAAGCTTTACGCCGTACACTTAGGTAAGGGTAACCAGAGAGGACAGAGCGATAAGCGCCTCCTGGAATCCGACTAAATAAGTATGTATCCATTTGATTTGACGACATGACGCAGTGGCATTATCTCGCTTTAAAACATAATTATATATTTTTGAATACTTATTTAGAAAACTTAAGTGTGGATTAACCCTTAAAAAAATGTTAAAAAGCTTTTATTTGAATTATTTTCCCCATACTTTGTTTTAGCAACCATAGTGAGGCGTTGAGTTCCGCCATTCAACACACAATGCGACGAACATTCATTCGAAAATAGGAGTGGCTAGACACTAAGTTTCCTCTGCTCATACCATATGCATATGCGGGATAGAGTGTGAAAAAAAAATGTTTGTATGTTAAAATACAACAATTAAATATTATAATAACTCTTTTACAAATAAATATGTTAAAGAAAAGGAAACTTTTGCTTAAAAATAAAACGAGTGTTCACAATAATTGCACTAATAACTATAACCTACATCATATTACGAATAACTACTAAATTACGTACTGTTATATCATTTTGCATAGCTCTTACATCATTTTAATCGTCAACAGTTCATAGTTGATATGTAGTATTAAATAAATGATGTGGTTTGTATGATACATGAGGATAAATATGACAAAGTCATAACTAACTAAAAGGAAAAAAGAGTATTTCTTTATATTTTAAAACTGTTCTTCTACACTTTAAAATGAATAGTATTATTAAAAAAATGAAAAGTATTATTTTTAAGGAACTTATAAAAATTTTAAAGCAAGAGGTAAAAATTATGACCAGTACATTGATGTTTAGCATCTCTGTACGGAGATAGTTTCCACTATCAAAAAATCTGAATGCAAAATTTCGCTTAAGAGACAGCAAAAGAGAATCCAATTTATTTACTTTCTGGCGCAGGACCAGATACTTTCAAATTTTGTTTATGTTTTCTAAAAAAAGAGTTATTTTTTTAAACTGTATTTATTATGTAACGGGGTAGGTAAAAAGGGCCTAGTGTCAAAACACTCCGTTCCCAAAGCACCGCCCGATTTCTGATATTTCTGATATCTGTAAGTACTATGGACAAATTGATTATACATTTATATATATGTATTTACTTGTTTCCAAAAAAAAAAACACTTAGCCTCACGCATTTATCAAAGGGATTAAAGGGTTCAAAGGTTCTCTCTGCCACGAAACAAATAAAGAAAAAACAGTATGCGGAAACTACTTTGAATTTTCGACATTAATATATTTTGTTTTAGCACTTCATTAATAAAATTATCATAAAACGTTCAAAATATATTCGCCATTATATAAATCTAATCGGCAGCTGGTCGATTGAATATTTAAATCGTAATATTAATAGCCGAAACGAAGGTAACTGATTCGATTCTCATTGACTTTTGGTAATTTTATGATAATTATTTTGGTAAATCTGTTAAATTTTAGAAAAAATAACAGAATATTATATTATATTTTTTAAAACTTAACAAATGAAAAGGACACCCATCTACTTCTGCTTGGAGCAAAAGTTGCTTATTTTAGTTTTTTTTTCATGAACATTTTTTTTATAAAATAAAAAAATTAAATCACGCACGTAAAAAAATTAAACCACGCACACAGCAGGGTAGGCAGAGGACCTAGTGTTGAGACACTCCGTTCCCCACTTTCAACGCCGTGCTTAACCTCGACACCAGAGCGAAGAAATGAAAATATAAATTTAAGTAAATATTTTATCTCCTCGAGTAGAGATCGAACCCGTCGATTTTACGGTCACACTTTGTGCCACTGCGCCACGACTGGCCTCAATTATAATATTTAAGATATTACACAATATTTTTCATATAAACATTTCATTTAAAAAAGACATTATGTTAGATTTAGATTGGATATGTCAGAAACATCCACTCTTGCGCAGTTTGTGTTTCAAAGCAAATGTATTTTACTTAATAATAACAATTATTATGACACTTATCAATAAATAATAATCACAATATAGCTTTAAAAAAACGTGTCTAGAAATATTTCGTTGTTATTTTGATCTCTCTTCGTCATATGTATAAGAAGCACACCAAAATGGCGTTGATTGGTTTTCTTATATTGCTTTATAGCTAAATAAAAGTCGAGCTAATAAATAATATATCGAAGATATAATATAGTGTCTTACATTAGTATACTCGTACATTATTATAATAATTACACAAAACGTACAAATCCTACAAATATTGTAAATGTGAAAGTTTGCAAAGATGGATGTTGGTTTTACTTTCACGCAAAAACTACTAAATCGATTTGGATAAAAATGTATATATATATTTTGGATGATTTAGTTATTGTATAATATAAAAATAAGAATGAGCGGGCGAATGAGCGGGCGAAGCTGCGCTTAATAATCTTCCTAAGTAAAAGAACGCTTACTAACGTAAACATTAAAGATATACCTACATATACATATATACATACGTCGGGAACTTTTGCGGATCCTAAATCGAAAGAGGCACTTAAAACAACAACAATAATTACAAACTGTACAAACGAATAATAATCAAAAACATTTAATAAACTACTTAAAAACTTATTTTAATGGTATCCTGGTCTCCGGACAGGAACATCAGATTTATGCTATGAAAATATTATCATCGGATCGATAAGACGTGAGTCAAAATGACGTCACTAAATTTTCTCACATTAATTAAAAGGTGATTTAGGAGTTACTAAAACCGCTAACTAGCATAAACATGTGCATATATCCAAGATATATAATGTGCGACGTTAGTATATACATCGGGAACACCAAGCCTCGCGCATCCTGAGCCAAAGGAAGTTAGGCCTCGGAGCTCCCATCGACCACCTGATCTGCATTGGAGTGGCCCTCCACTGTCACCCTGGAAGAGTAAAAAATATAAATCAAGACATTGTTTATTTAATTAGGCCATTATAAGCACTTTTGGATCAGTTAAGTCAAAACTCTCCATTCTCCGCTTTCCACGCGAATTCAAGACCGAAACTGTTGAGGACAATTGAGGAGCGAAACAGTTCCTCATATCTGAACTGCACCACGATGGCTTCTAAGCTTAAAGGCATTACATAATAGTTGTTGCAACTTGTATCTTCCATGTATGGTATGTATTTTGGGTATGATATAGTAAAATAAATAAAAAATACTAATATTGCAAAGCAATACACATAACAAGAAAAGTTAATAATAATAACACAATCAATATATTTTCAATACCATTTTAGTCCAAAGTAGTTTTTATATAGACGGCCTGAGTGTCGCAACCGTTGTTTTATATGCATGTGGGTAGCAGACGGAAGGAAGCGGTCGAGTCAAACTCTTAAAAACTACGGTACAAATAAATATGTTGCACATAAAGACACGTACCAAATATAATATAATAATTCGAAACTTAATAGTGGCACGATCTTTTAAGATTAGATATAGAAATTCTTGTACCGGCAAAATATGTAGAGTACAGTCTACATTATGTAGAGACGATACATATTGTGGATCAAAGTGGGCCTTGACCAAAATTACAATATTGAATGTTGCTTGATGTCGCGGAGGCTGATGTGATGGGCTTATGCGAACTGTTATAACATTATTTTAATACGTCACGACTGAGTTCTCGCGAGGACTCGCGATGCGTAAGCTATGCTTGTATGACGTGAGTTATTGACAAAATGTATACCACTGTTGTTCTACTTGATACAAAAATAGTATGTATGTGATCAGCTTCACGCTGTATCCCGCACACAGCAGGGTAGGCAGAGGGAACCTAGTGTTAACACACTCCTTTCCCCACTTTCTGCCGAATTCTGGAGGCATTGCTTGTTGAGTGGCAGAACTCGACGCCGCGCTTAGCCTCGGCACCAGAGCGAAGAAATGGAAATATAAATTTAAGTAAATATTTCATCTCCTCGAGTGGGGATCGAACCCACAACCAGTCGGTTTTACAATCACCCCTCGTGCCACTGCGC
>JAATLQ010034776.1:0-17324 GCA_013421005.1 Heliconius erato x Heliconius himera
TAAGATGGGTGTGGTGGCATTACACAAGTAATATACTCATAACATTGTTTTGTTTGATATTGTTTAATAAACATATTTTAGATTATTTAGTTAAGTGGTGGTATTGTTATTAATTGTAACTAAATGATTAAAATATTACTAGTGGCGACATTTAGCTATATGTGTACTTCCTTACCATCTGTCAAAGTCATATTCATTCTCTAATAAACTACTATCCAATGTCCATGCGTTTTATTATAAATAATTATAATTTAACAGATAATATAAAATATTACCAATGAATGATAATATATATAACATTTTACATTATAAATATAATGTATTAAACCTCATGTTTCAATCACTTTACTGTTAGAGATTAATTAATTAATCTATGGTTAAATCTTTCCAATATTTTTATTCAATCAATTAAAAATCTAAGAAAATCCTATTTAGCAATTTAAGCAAATTTGCAAAGTTAACGACACTCACTTTGTTAAAAAGAAATAAGAAAACGTTAGTTTCTTGGTAATCAGCGTGTACGTGACCCGCTGGTAGCAGTAAAGGATTAGACACAAAATATACTATGTACATATTTACTGTATTCAGGTTATTTAATTATTCATTTAACATCAATTAGTTATCCCGTTTCGTTATATAGCGACATGATATTTTTTTTGTCTATAAGTAGTGCAACTTTGGGAATAAAAAAATTACAGGAGGAACTTGGGTCAATTAAATGAAATAATAGGGAATATTATTTACTTTCATTTATCATACCCTAAATACATTATGACTGAGTCGTGGCGCAAATAAGTCTCTTTTCTCCAGGCTCTACATCATGTTTGAAGCGATATTAAACATCATTTGAAAGAATTCAAGTTTTATTTATATTCTACTTCTACTATAGTATTCTATATTAAATATAAAGTATATGGCCGGCACGTATATTGCAAACAACATGTGTGTGTTATTCCCCGGTCTGGATAGACACAGTGCAGTATTATATACGAATAGCGATAAACATTTATCCATCCTGCAGTATAATAAAACAATACAAAACAACTTGGTATAAATATATCATTTAAAATGGTTGACTTTCAGTAATCTGATGACGATTAAGATGTACCTATCGGACATCATTCATTTGTCATTCAAGGGAAACAATAATGATAAAAATATACCTACATAAGAGTAAAATCATATAGAAAAATGTACCCATAGAAAATAAGCATTTTAACATATTTTTTACCTAGCTATGCCTGCGACGTCATCTGCTCGAGAAAGTTAAGAGATACAACTATTTTATTTATTAACTATTTTTATATATGATAAATGGCTTTAGTAATATATTTTCTCATATAATATCATCCGTGTACATTTTTATTGTACACATATACGTACAGATCAGTAGTGCAATAAACCTAAAGTTCATATAAAACAATCGGTCAGCTGTCACGCTATTCCTGTAGAGTGCTCTCCGTTATCGCATATCGAGCGCTCCTCACGTAGTGATAAGGTGACAAACGTGCTGATAACAATTACTTTATTATGGGAACGTAACTGTGTTTAGCAAAGAGTATGTTCAATTATTTGATTTTTGACCTATATATTGTGGTTACAATTGCGGTTAAACAAAAACTGTTTTGAGTCTCTTTTAACGTATTAATTTACAAGTATAATTATGATATTTAAATTTTTAAACCTCATAAGTATTTCTTTTACCTTGTATTATAGTATATAAGTATAGTAGTATTTTTGTATCTTGTATTATAGTATGGTAAGTAGAGAAAACCTAATGTTTTTTTTTCGAGCCATTGCGTATTGAGTAATGGAACTCAACAATGCGCATTGTCTTCTTATCAGAAAGACGGAATCGAATCAATAACCGTCGCGTTTATAGTCACACGCTGTCCTACCTTGCCACAACGGCTCCATCGCAAATATTTTGTCAATTAAAATATATATAAGTTTTACAAAGAACAAAGGATAATTCTTATTGCAATAATATCAAGAGATATTTAAGAAACATGTTTTAAACTCTACCACACCACTGAGTGATGATTGTCATTAAGCTCTTTCTATTTTCTTTTTAAAATATGGAAAATAGGATGAATCGCTAATTTTAATATTTATATTGTTGGAGGCGAAAATATTGCATTAATAAAGAAAATACCACAAATTAACCTTTGTAGGATCTATTCAATATTGGGACAGGCGCAGTGAACAGACCGCTATGCTTATACAGAATTATATCTATTATTCTATATTAATGAGGCAAAGCGCGACGTTAAGTTCCGCCACTCAAAACGCAATGCCTCCAGATTTCGGCCGAATTGGGGAATGGAGCATCTTAATTCTAGGTTTCCTCTGCCTACCCTGCTGTGTGCGGGATAGAGCGTGAAGCAGATTTTTCTATCCTAATATTATAATAGTTTGTTTGGTTGAGAAAAACTGTAGGATATATAATCACGTTAACTGTTATGAAATGTGAATGTTTCGTGTAGCAGCGTTACCTCCTATGCACGTAGTGTATCACTCTTAGTTATTTCGATTTGACCACGGGGTGAAGCCGAGAATAAAAGGTAGACTAATGCAAAAGAAAAATATTCAAAGCAATGTATATTTTTTCAAAAATTTAAAACACGGGTCCATTTTAAACGGCCAGTTTAATCCCGTGCCAAATATGGAATGCAATAAAAAGTCCATTCTTCTATATACATTTCAAAGAATTATTGATAAAACCAAAACAACAATAAGGTCGGAAGGTTATCGGTTGGTTATGAAGTTCCTTAGTTTATCTATAGCTTTAATGATCATAATATACATACCTATATCTATAATTTATTTATAATTAGACTGACTGTTTATTTTCTTTTTACACAGGATATAGATAAATATATCCTTTTTTTTAACTTCCCGATGCGTCTCGTATTTAACAAAGTAAGCGGAACAACTAAGTGGCGGAACTCTACGCCGCAGTTTGTCTTATTGCCAGAACGAAGAAATGAAAATAACTCATTCCTCCGTGCGAGAATCGAACACACCGCGGACCACGAGTCGATCTTATAGATTTAGCTTATTAATAGTGCAACTGAATGGCCCAGATTCAAGTCTTAATTTCATTGTAATAATAAAGTTAATACTTGAATCTGGGCCATTTTAAAGAAATACATAGTATATAGAAGTCTATATTAAAACACAACAGTAAAATTTATTGTATCTTTATTTTAAAAAATCGGAAAAGCGCGAATCGGGCGATTTTTTTATAAATTGGAGCCGAGCCCTTTTGTCTGATACCTCAAACTAGCGGTTTTAATACCAAATGTTGCCCCCCTTTTAAGGCTATTATTTTTTAGGATTTAATCTCAAATGTATACCTAAACTAATACTACTTATAGATGCTGGGTGCCAAATTTCATAATTCTAGGTTAACCGGATGTACCCTATTAATTCTGATTCCCTTTAGTGTCGAAATACGCGTTTTTTGCTATTTAAGGCTATTATTTTTTAGGATTTAACCACATATATATAATTTTCAGATTTTTTCCTAAACTAGTACTACCTGTTGATGCTAGGTGCCAAATTTCATAATTCTAGGTGTACCATAGTACCCTATTAACATTGATTCCCTTTATAGTGTCGAAGTACGCGTTTTTTACAGACAGACAAGCGGAAAACAAGGTGATCTTATAAGAGTTCCTTTTTTGCTTAAAAGGTACGGAACTGTAAAAAACTTTGTAAGTGAGTGGAATTGAAAATAATTTTATTGACAGCTATAAGTACAATCTGTAATCATTCAGGTCACTTTAATCAACGTATAATAACGTTCTATTCTATTGTCATTTGTTTCGTGGTCGTGAGTTCGAATTGTGTATAAAATATTGTAAAAAAAGTGTGTAAAATCAGATATTTCAAAGAACTATCTTGGAAAACACAGCAAGTTTTTTATACATAAGATTAATATTAGGCTTCGCCCCTTGTTCACCTCGCTCGCTATAATAAAAGAAAAAATATATATGTATTCTTTGTTCTGTTTTACATGACTGATTTTAAATTGAACTATTGTCATAATATGTTAAGTTAAAGTTTTAGAAGAACTTTTTAGATACATATGTTAAAAGAGCACAAAATAGAAAAAAAAAGTAAGAGCTGAAAAGTGTGCAGCAGTAAGACGTTTGATTGTAAACGTGAAGGTAGTGGGTTCAATGCCCATTCGATGACAGGATTATATTTCATTATTCTCATTTCCACGGGACAAGGGTTCCGTCACTTAACAGATAGTGTCTCGTGTGGAAAGCAAGTAACGGAGTGTCCTCACACTTTGCTTTCTCTGTTAATTCTTTGTCCTATCCGCGAAAAAAATATTTTACTGATAGAAAAATACTATGATACTAATTATTTAGAAAACGTATAAAAATTTGAACGTAGCGGGACTCGAACCCGCCCCTCCTGGAACCCGACCATACGTTAGAACGTATGACTTAGTGGTCAGAGCGCCTTTTCTAAATAAGTATTTTTCTTTCCTAAGAGTGGAATAAAACTTTAAAAATGTTTAAAACTACTTTACTGATATTCGCTCTACCTATTTTCCAACCTTTGCCGGATCGAGCCATTGCGTGCAGTCGAACATGTCCCAAAATGTTTATCATAATTCAACAACCTTCTAAGAAAATGTACAAGAGCGGCTCACCAATATTTCCTCAGTAAGCCGCATCGTTACTTGTTACTGATACGACATTGACATTTCATTTTTTGAATAATTCATTAGCGTAACTTAATCGAAACAATAGGTGTTTATTGAAACGTACAATTTTATCTTTAATTAATTATTCTAAGTAAACTTATATAATATAACGATGTTTTTATCTTTTGTGTCAACGTTTTTCTATGCATTAAATAAAAACTTGATGTAGAACTAGATTAGTAGTTAGAGGCCGTCGTGGAAACAGGGGCACCGGCGTGCGACTGTAAGCGCGACGGTGACGATGTAAATGCGTTTGTGGGTTCGATTACCATTCGGGGAAATTAAATATTTAATATTTTCATTTTCATTGCTCTGATAACGAGGCAGAGCGCAGCGTTATCTTTTACCACTCAACAGGTCTCAAGAATGCGGCAAAAAGTGGGGAGAGGGAGTATTTTTAATGGGGAACGGAGTGTCTTAACACTGCGCGAGTTTCTGCGTGAAACTTGATAAAAATCTTAGATCACTAAGTAAGAAGAAATGTTATTTTTTCGAAATATATTATAATAAATATCATATTACGATAAAAATTTGTATCGCCATAAACTGATTCAAAATAATCAGGCACAAAATCCAAAAAAACGATGTAAAATGTAAAAAACCAGCCTTAATAGAATACATAATAATCACTTATCAGCTTACGATAACAAACGTGATCATATATTAATAAATAAAAGTAATAAATCTAAACTAATTTAAATCTAAAAAAAAACTAAATCTTTAAATAACTATCCCAATTATTACGGCACAACTAGTTAAACGTTACATAGAACTGTATTACTATCATATGTTCTCAGCGGAGACGAGAGTGTTTCCACCGTACCTACGACATACTCTTCATTCATTAATGGGAGATACAATTGCTGTATGACCACATCAACTAGTTTACCATATTGAGCGTTTGTGCTTATTAAACTACAATTTCCATCTTAACGTAATTTATTTACATTCCGCCATCCATCTAGCTTCACTCTGTATCCCGCACATAGCAGAATAGGCAGAGGGAACCTGCGAACCTAGTATTGGACGCTCCGTTCCCATTAGGACACTTCCATTTTTAACTTTCTTTCGACTGGCCTCAGCTTCACGCCGTATCCCACACATCAGGGTAGGCAGAGGGAACCTAGTGTCAAAACACTCCGTTCCTCACTTTCTGCCGAATTCCGGAGACATTGTGTGTTGAGTGGCAGAATTCAGAATAGGATAAATGGATATATAAATTTAAGTATATTTTATCTCCTTGAGTGGGGATCGAATCCACAACCAATCAGTTTAACAATCACACTTTGTACCACTGCGGCACGACTGGCCTCAACTATTATTATTGTTAATGAATGACAAAAAAGATTTTTATTAATATTTAATATCTAATTATTACGCCGACAATACTTGACAAGTACTATACTAGGTACATACGCAGCATATTAAAGTTTAATTACTTAAGATGACAATTTTTGGGTATATGACGGGAATATGGAAAAAAAGAATAATCATTTCGATAAGAAGCAGAAAAAAATTTCGACGCTTAATTTTTGATTAAGAACTTTTTTAACCAAACATATCATATAATCATTTTAATATATAACCAAAATTTCCTAAAAGAATATATTTTCCATTCAGCTGTAAGTACATCACTTATCTCGTAGTTGAGTATCAGATATCTATTTTTTATCAATACCGACGTTCGTTGCCCAACAGTTTCTCAAGTCGTCACCGTTGCGATCTCAAGCGTTAACGACAGTAATAGAGTTTAAACGAAATACTCATCGACTACACAATTTTTTCCACTTTACACGAAATCCTTAAACAATTGGGTTTGCAGAGAGAAAACACTTCGCAGTGTGAAGACACTTTGCTGTCCTCATTTTCTCTGTATTTATTTTAGAGACACTATTTGTAGAGTGGTACATCTTACTTATCATTAATTTGAATATTTTGTAGTTTCTGTTGCTGTTAGACCTTACCTCGAAGGCGACAATGAAAGCCATAAACTATTCACTGCATAAAGTATAAAGAATTGTTTATCCACCCTTAGCCACCAGAACCAGAGAATGGATCAGAAATGAACAAAACAAGACAGAAGCATTTGCAAAACCACCTTTGGTTTTCGGAAACCATACAACAAGTACACGAAGATCGCAGGAAAATTAGAAATTAATTACAATATTTTGACAATGCAAAAGGTGCAAAATAATATTCTGAGATACCAAATACCCATAATGTATTTGATGAAGATGAAGCTCAGTTGTTTTCATTAAAACAACTGATCTTCATGAACACCTTGAATGGGATTTTTTTTTATAGTGATAATTAAGAATCAGAAAAAGATAAAGACTGACAACTTAATTAAAAGAGTGTGCAGCAGCAGTACCAATAACAAGTGATGCCAACATCCCATCTGCTTGAAGCTACTATAGCAAATAGCACATCATAATTAGAAAAGAAATCCAAATTGCTCTGTTAGCATAAAATTATTATTAATCTTATTCATTATAATTCATTTTTGATCACCTTTATAGATATCTTTATTAATGCTGTAGCCATACACTGTATCAACGACTTTTTATATTTTTTTTTTATTTTTTAGTTACATACTATATCCCAAATATGGCAGGGTAGGCAGAGGGAATCTTCCAGGGATCTGTGATCTGTGTTAAGATATTCTGTTCCATTCCCCACATTCTGCCCAATTCTGGAGGCATTGTGTTACCAGAGCGATAAAATAAAAATATTAAATATTTCCTTTCCTTGAGTGGGAACCGAAATCCACAACCTGTTGCATTAACAGTTTGGTGTTTGTGGCGCTGTACCACGACTGGCCTGAATGATTATTCTTTTTAGGCTTCATGAAACATAATATTCATTTTATATTATAAATTCCAATCTGTATGTACTTTTACTATAAATTGTACCTGTATTTAAAAATATGTTAATTAATCATATAGCAAAATAAATGCAATTTTCTTTGTACCATAAAACATTGTTAATAGTATTAATTAGGATTGATTTGAAATGATTGAAGTGTTACTTCACACTAAGGGCAGAAAAATATTCTTAAAAAAGATCCATAAAGGTTTAAATGTAGCAGAACTCAAACCCACACCTCTTGGACGGTTTTCTAGAGATGCGCATTAAGTTCTGCTGCTTCAATTTTTTATGTTTTCTATAAATATTTACTTCTAAACTATATGCCCTAATCAAAATCTATAAAGCAATTAAAATTTAAATGTAAGTGATTAGTAAAACCATTTCCTGAAATGTTGTGGACTTAGCATTTTTTAATACTTAGATTATAAATATTTTTTTCATCACATTGAAACAGTTATATAAAATAATTGACAAGAATTTATGCATGTAAGCAGAGTAACAAAACTTTTTCAGGATGAAGATGTCATTGCTGGTTGTAGGTTCAACTTCCACTTGTGAGAATGAATTATTTTATTTCCCCTCTTTGGTAAGACAAAGCTTGAACACACTACATAAAGCAGAAAATGGAGTGTTTGGATACAAAGTTTATTTTCTCAATCAAATGAATCAAGATTACTTTAATGTTATAAGAAATTATTATAAAGAAAATTTTAATCAGAATTTTTTTGTAATAAAACATTTATATAAGAATATGTATTGATACATTTTAATAAAATGTGCCATAAGGAAATATTTTTATATAACATTTTTTTGTCCTTAACACGATATATTATAATAAACACACTAATAAGCTATCACTTATTGTAATATCATTCTTAATTTAAAGT
Organism: Heliconius erato x Heliconius himera; assembly: GCA_013421005.1. Classification (NCBI taxonomy): domain Eukaryota; kingdom Metazoa; phylum Arthropoda; class Insecta; order Lepidoptera; family Nymphalidae; genus Heliconius; species Heliconius erato x Heliconius himera. The sequence continues at coordinate 8,482 of JAATLQ010034776.1, forward strand.
AATAAATTGTTAGCAAGATGCATTAATAAATAGGTTAAATATTATCAACACAAAACAAAAGAACGCGTGATCGTTCTTTGTCCCATATCATTGACGAATTGATGACACAAGAAAATTAAAAATAGTTTGACAAAATTTAAAATTGACACAACTTACCTCCGTCTTTAAAGGATGCAGTTTCATCGATTGGAATTATCAGCAATGGTAGGATTCCACTTAAGCCGACCAACACTGAGGCAAGGGCAGAAAACAGCCAAGGATGTTCATCTAACTCTTCCACAAAAGTATAAAAATATTCCGGCAAAAATCCCGCTACGGTATTCTCCATTTTAACTATAAATATATGATTATTTCTTTTCTTTTAGCAAAAAAATATTTTTAAAAAACCACCGCACACCGTTAGTTATTCACGTTGTATCACAATATTTTCTATTAATATTATTATTCCATAGTTTTCGAAAGATTCGGCCGCGGAGACGAACTAACCCACACTGAGATTGAGTACGTCCGTCCTTATCTACACAGATTCGATTGTTAATCTATTTGCCGCGAAAGTTTTGATAATTTTGTAAGAGACGATGTATTTCGTTATTTCATTTTTACCACCTTATTTACTACGCAACGGTCTACGAGACAATACACCCACTACAACGCAATTTGATGAATAGCAAATTCCTTTCCTTGTTCAATGTTTTGTTTTGCTTACATTGAATGAAATTGAGAAGGGAATGAAGTTAGCTGCGACTCTGCGAGTAAAGGCCACAGGTTATATAAAGCTCGTAAAGCTAAGAAACGTCATAAAATAGAGAAAATAAACGAATTCATTAAATAGAATAACAATTTAGTTTTTTTAACTTAATGAATGTTTTTAGTACTTTAATTTTACAGTTGAAATTTATTTAAAGTAACTTATTATTAAATAAAAAGAAGATTTTTTTTTCTTTGGTAACATTTGACAATCACTGACGCGCGCAATATTTTCAATTTTAACATATCCGTGGGTTCAAATCTTTTTTTATTAATGCTTTCTTATATATTTTTAAAGCTCGAATATGCGTTTATTTTATTATATTACTATAAAAAATATATATCTATTCTTAAACTTTGTTGCCCAACACAACTTTTTACAGTAGAAAAAGGATTAATACATACACAAGCGTATGTATGAATTAACGACAATTAGAAAGAAATCAATTATGATCGAATCAAAACGTATCTATCTATAACGTATGACGATTACTAATGTGCCCGAACATTACCGTGACACAAAATGCAATACGAGTCTTCTTGGCAGCCGCGTTGGACAGCCCAGTTGGAGCGAAATGCCGTACTTATTTTGGCCAGCCAATTTAAATGTCTGACAACATATACCTACATTTTACATACATGTACCGAACGGACAGTGTAAGCTGCGCGGCAACACCGTCTGTGCAGGCGCGTCTGTAATTTTGTTCAACTTTGTTATTTTTCGCGCCGAAGTGACGTTTCGGTAGCGACGTGAGGAACGCAGAAAATTTGTGAATCAAGCCAAATAATTTAAGTGTTAAGTGAAAACCCAATTTTGAAAATTAAACATGGATTCGTGGGGCATCTTGAACGTGGATACTGCAGCCGCTGCTATATCACGTGATGATACGCACAGTTTCCGCCGGAAAGAAGTGATGGTATGAGTTTTTTTAATAATTATATTTAATAAATGTGTAAAGTCAAAGGCAATTTATTTACTTTCATGTAAAAAGAATGAATTGACATAATAAAACATCGCTAAATTGTCGAACAAATAGAGGCAATAAAAAGTAAGAAATTCATTCTTGAATGCACCATCATATTTATTTCCCTTCGAGTGGGTGTCGAACCTACAACTGTGGCGCTTACAGTCGATGGTCTCAAAGGTGCATTCCATTTATATAATGGAGAAAATTAGTAGATGATGGCACCCTTCTCCATATACGAGGGGTGGTCCAAAGTCGGTTATTGCCAGTATACATAAAAATCCAAAAATTTTTTTGCTTGCTTATATACCCACTACTTCAGCTTAAAAAAAATTATATAAATTTACTACGATTTCCGGGAGGTTTACCAGCCCGGTGACACTGTTAAGATCAGCCCAAGTCAACAGCATTAAAGTCTATTCGAAAAAAAAAATCCGGAAGGTGCATTCATTTGAATACGGACCGTCGAAGAGATAATATGAAAATGGAGAAAAACGAAATTAGAGCAGTCATCAAGTACCTTTGTTTTAAAAAAATGTCGACCAAAGACATACATAGCGACTTGGTGGAAACATTGGGGGACTCTGCGCCGCCTTATGCCACAGTTGCACGCTGGGCCAAGGAGTATGAGTTGGGTAGAACATCTACTGAACACGTCTATCTAATACGTCCTCTACTGAAGACAACGTACAAAAAAATATATTTGTAAATACAAAAACCCCGACTGCAGAAACCTGAAAAGAAAATAAACAAGCCCAATAGTTTATTAGGAATAACAGTCGGGACCTCTTTAAATTATACGAGGTTCCAGGTAAAGATTTTATTGATTGAAGAATTCCCCACTTCTTATATTTACTTATTATAGGTCCTGACTGTTATTCCTAATAAACTATTGGGCTTGTTTATTTTCTTTTTAGGTTTCAGCAGTCGGGGTTTTTGTTTTTACAATTTTTTTTTTATTTTTACTTTTTTGTTAGGATTCATTATGGTAATGATAGTCATGATATACCTTTTTGAAATCCTCGTATTAAGCTCTTGAATTTGATATCCATATTGTGATATTCGAAACGAAAAATTTTTTTTTCACTAAGTCCAATGGCGTCCCACAGCCGCCATAATTGTTTCTTTTTAACGTCACCTATCTAAGAACACTTGGGCTGATAATACAAATCTAATGATACCTCAAATATGTTAATCCGTTCAGCGGTTCTGGAGATATGAGGTAATAAAGAATATTACAGACATACAAGATACAGACATAGATAGAGTCGGGAAAAAGTTGAAGAGTGACTATCAGGCATATAGCTGAGGTTACAGGGATCTCATATGGTAGCGTTCAAAGGATCCTTGTGAACGAATTGCATATGAAAAAGGTCTCTGCGTCTTGGGTACCGAGAATGTTAGCCGACGAACAAAAGAAAAAACGAGTTGACATTTTGAGACCGAATCTCGAAAAGTTCTAAACAGATCAAGAAATATTTTGTCCGTGACCATGGACGAGGCCTGGATTCATTTTTGGGTGATCAATGTAGATGTTTTGCAGTAATTTATTGTGTACATTATGTGGTTTAATTTACAACAAAAACAAAAGAAAAAACGAGTCGACATTTCGAGAGTGAATCTCTAAAAGTTCCAAGCAGATTAAGAATTTTTTTGTCACGTTTCGTGACCATGGACGAGACCTAAATCCATCACTTTGATCATGAAACAAAACAACAATCGATGATTTGGAAGAGAGCCTCTTCACCGACGCCGAAGAAGTTTAAAGTGTCAAGTTCGGCTGGAAAGGTTATGGCGTCCGTTTTTTGAGACACTGGAATAATTATGATGGAATACCTGCAAAGAGGAGCCACTATCTTATTATGCAGACCAAATAAGAAGGTTGCGGGAGGCCATCAAGGAGAAAAGACGCGGCAAACTGCGAGCTGGAGTGCTAATTCTGTTGAGTGGTGCTGCGATTCAAGAAACGGGATTCGAACTGCTTGAATACCCACCCTATTCACCGGACCTAGCCCCTAGCGACTTCTACCTCTTTCCTCGGCTTAAGGAACACCTCAGAGGTACAAAATTTCAAGACAATATTGAAATGATGACGGCTGTGGAGACATTTTGGGAGAATCAAGATAAAGATTTTTTTTGAAAAGGAATATTAGGTTTAGAAAAAAGATGGACTAAATGTATGGACTTGTATGGATTACTTTATAAACTCTAAACACTGTATTTTACTTAATTTATCATTACTTTTGGATCACCCTTCGTATCTGTTCCTTGAGACATTATCTGCCAGATGGATCTTAATGGCACACTTTGCTAATGCAAGTAGAATGATTTCTTTAGAATTTAATAAAATCATAAAGTAAACCGTTGTTTGAAGCAGATACGTTAAATTATCTCAATTATTACATAAATATAAATTTAATAAAAAAACCTAGGATCTCCCTAATTTGGTAGTAACACGAACTAGGGGACATAAATAATAATAGATAAATAAAGTGACTGCTATTTCGGGAATCGATTTATTGCAATTTTTATGCTTCCATCATTTTTTTTTACAAATAAATGTTTTTTTATACAATAGAAAAAAGCATATATTCAAAGTTTTATTTGAATACCTTTGTCTTTCTACAAACTTGAAAAATTTCTGCTCTGCGTTTGTCTGCAAATGTCGCTATACACTCAATTTTGTCATTAAAATATTATTACTTATTTTTTAGACAGTTCAAATTATGAAGATTTTTTTACAAATATATTGTTTACGTAAATAATACTTAAATTGCTTATTTTTTTACCAGAACCAGAATTATACGAAATAACGTATCTACTGGCACGAACCAGGGGCCACTTACCTTAATTTGATATTTTATTAACTGACTTCTGTAAGAAAGGGAGGTTATCAATTCGACTGTATTTTTTTTTAAAGTTTGTTACCGCAGTACTTTTGACTGGGTTAACCAATTTTGATTTTTTTGTATTCGAAAACTAGTGCTTCCCGTGTGGTCCCATTTTTTTGGTCTGTTTTTGACAATGGTATCTATGAAAAAATCATAGAAATCTTAAATTTATAGCTTCAAAATTATAAAATATTTTTTTATTATTTTTGTTTAACAAAATCAAAGTACGGTTCACTTTATGTAAAATTATTTTAAATGTAAAATTATTTTGAACTAATTTATTAAATATCAAATTAGATGTGTGAAAACTAAAATGAACGAGAAAACTCATATGGTATTTTATTAAATGACATAACGTAGTTTCGATGATATGATAGAAGTCTTAATAATATATTTATATACGTACGTTAACGAATTTCCAATAAGTGTGAGTGCCATTTTTCTTTTGATCTCTAAAATTAATCTCTTAATAACTAATTAAAAGGGCGAAATGCGATATTCAACGAGTGTTGGCATACAAGCTGTGTTTAATAATAAGCGCGATTTTATATTTCGAGGAAATATTTTTTTTGCTAAATAGAGATTAACTAAAAATAATATATTATTTATATTTACTTATTATTTGGAAAAAACGCTTGTGGTATGCCTAAAAACACACACACAAATAAAAAAAACAAAATATTATTTAACATCTAAGCTAAATTATTGATAATACCAAAAATGTATAAAACATTAACAAATACATAAGTTATTAGAGACGGGTATTTTTTTTACTTTTGAGATATGTATATTATACATTTTTTTTATTAAATTAGATATCCCATATACTTTTTTATTTAATTAAAGATCTTATTAGATTTATATTCAAATCTCTATTTTTTTTCGAAATACGTCATGTTTCGCAACGTCAGTATTTTATTAAAACTAATAGACAAAATATAATATTCGGATGTAAAACAGATGTGCGTGACAAAATTCTAAATTAACTTCTACCCACGATAACGGTGTCTATCTATTTTGATAAGAAATTTTTCCAGCGTCATCCGTTTATTATATATTAACTGATAACTTTTTAATTTGGCAACTGCATATAATATGTATATAATATACGATCACATACAAAGAAAACATAGTGAAATAAATACCTGTAATCATTCCACCAGCAGTTTTTATTTTATTATATTTTAATTTTTTTTATTATTGATAAAATTATATATTCCTCGATCACCTCATTGCCTCAAAAACTTGTGATTTAAAAAGCTTTATATGACCTTTCAATATTTTTAAAATATTTTAGCCTTGCTGTCAATCTATTTATATAGGTCAATTTTATTATAATCAGGTTAAACAAAATTGTTATTTGGTTGAGATTGATAAGAACGAGAGGTTCTAAAAAAAACATTATTTTCTGTATCTGATGAAGTATAATGCGCCGTTTGAGTTTTCTATTTATTACATCCTGTTTGCTGTTCTTTTAATTGTAAAATTAAAGAAGTATGAAGATTTATTTATTTAGAATGTGTTTTATGTACATTAATGTAATTATTAAACAATACTGTTACACTTTTGGAAACTGTCAGAATATACGAGCTGATTGTAGTTTTGGTAAAGATCTCTCTTTTTGGTTTCACGCGCTATCCCCCACATAACGCGTTTGGCAGAGGGGAACTTAGTGCTAAGACACTTCGTTCTCCAATTTTTGTAGAATTTTCGAGACATTGCGTGTTGAATAGCGAAAATCAACGTCACGCTTTTAATTGTTACCAGAGCAAGGGACATAAAAATATTTAATTCTCCTAATAGAAATCAAACTCACAACCGTCGCGTTTATAGTCACACACGGTGCCACAGCGCCATGACGACGGCCTTTTATTATCATTAATCAATTTAAAGTTTAGAAAAGTTATACAACGAATATTTTTTCAGAACAATTGCCAATCAACGGGCCTGTAATGAGATGCTTTATAACATCGAGCTATTTGTGTTACTAAAGCCACATGTATAATGTCTATTAAAGTGCTCTGGTAATATGCTGGAATTTCTTTGAAGTCGTAGTTTTGACAGGTGCTTCATTGAATGTTGGTTGTGAGAACAAATAAATACCAATAAATGATTATTTAGAGTTTTAAAATGGGAATGGAAGTACCTTAATGGGAACGGAGTATCTAAACACCAAGTTCCCGGGTTCCCTATGCCTACCATGCTATGCAGGATACAACGTGAAAAATTTAAAACCAAATATTACTAACGAAAATTCAATAAAAAAACATTTTAACGCACAATAGTAAATTAAGACGAATACGGCACTGAAGATAAACATCCGAGGTTTTTGTAGTGTCTTGTTATTATCATAATAAAATCATTTTTAAATTTTATTATAAACACACTTTTGATAGTAAAGAAATAAAAAAAAAATCAAGTTAAGACTTGAATTATTTGTTTTATCTGTCAACTTTGTCAAGTTGAGAATGTTAAGTACCGGTAAGTTTCACCACCAGCTACCGCAAGAATATCGCTGTTTTGTCGATCCTGAATTACATTGTTATAAAAATAAAAAGGAGCTTGACTTAAAAAATATAGGTACCTATTACAGAAATCAAACCCATACACTCTTGAAAGATATTCGTATACTCTATCGCCGCGCGTCGTCATTTCAGAACGTATAGACACATACATAACCTAAACGTCCTAAACATTCAATTCACTTCTTTTATTGTACCATTAAAAAACCAAAAACACGTGGCACAAACAAGATTCGGCGCTTAACATGCGATGTCTCGAAAAATCGAAGGAGTGGAAATGGATAGCATGCTCTACCATGCTATGAAAGAAAATAACGTGAAGTTTGTACTTTGTATCTAGAATACATGTATTCAAATTGATTACCACACTATTTTATTCAAAAGTTGCAAAACATGATATCAAAATATAATAAACATTTTCATTTACAAGATAATATGAAAAAAAATCGATGTAGAAATGCCAAATCCGCGCCGATGAGTCACAGGTCCAGGAAAATACCTATTCACTTGCCAATGCATACCGAATCAAAACGTAGACGAGACAAATTAGTTATACATAAACCATTTACGCTAATTTAACTCTTAATGGCTCTTATCGTTTGCAATATATTTATTAAAATCCCCTAACAAAATATTACAAATAGTGTATTTTTTGCTGTCTTCCTTAGCATACCTATGGATGTTGCCAGAGCATATGTTTTAGATAACTCTTAAGTGTCATTCTATATCTAAGACTAGCGACCCGCTCGCGGCTTCGTCTGCTTAAGCTACATAACTGTTCATTTACTATTCTGTATTTAAAAAAATATCTATACCTATAGTACAAAAGTAAAATTTCAGCCAATTCAATAAAATAATTATTTATAGCAGTGCATCATTCTTTATAATAGTATTTTTTTTTATTTATAAACCGATTGAAATATAACTCCTAACAAAAAAAGCCGACTTTAAATAGTACAGGACATCTAACACCCTTTCCAATAAAAAAAAACCAGACAAGTGCGAATCGCGCTCGCTCGCCAAACTTTTTCGAAAATTCAAGCTTAGCTTAGCCAGCTTCATCTGTTACCTCACTTGAACTAACGGTTTCAATACAAAAATTTGCCTCCTTATAAGGCTATTATTTTTAGGATTTTACCACAAATGTATAGTTTCAGATTTTATCCTAAATAGGTACTACCTGTAGATGCTAGGTGCCCAATTTTATATTTCTAGGTCAACCCGGTGATAAAGATTTTTGAGATTTTGATTCAAATTCAAATTCAAATTAAATAATATTTAATTGTGATTAGCTTTTTGCGATATAAACGGCCATATCTTTGTTTTCAGTAAATGTAGAAATACGATTTTTTCAGGAAACCATGGAGCCGTAGACTTAACTGAATGAATATATGATTTGAATTTCAACTCGATATCTCCAAGCGTTCCCGAGATAAAGGCTCTTGACAGAAAGACAGACGGACAGACAGACAGACGCAAATTTAACACTTGTGATTGTGATTTTCTCATGGATAACCTTGTCAGAATTGGACCAATGGGACCACACGGGAAGCACCAGCTTTCAAATAAAAAAAAAATCTAATTCGGTTCACCCCGTCTAAAATTCTAAGGTAACAACAATAAAAAAAATACAGTCGAATTGATAACCTCCTTCTTTTACAGAAGTTTTAAAAATCATTGTTTTTGATTCTATTACGTTATTAAATGCCACAATAACA
>JAATLQ010034776.1:17424-38841 GCA_013421005.1 Heliconius erato x Heliconius himera
CGAGGTGTGACTGCAAAACCGACTGGTTGTGGGTTCGATCCCCACTCGAGGAGATGAAATATTTACTTAAATTTATATTTCCATTTCTTCGCTCTGGTGTCGAGGTTAAGCGCGGCGTTGAGTTCTGCCACTCAACACGCAATGCCTCCAGAATTCGGCAGAAAGTGGGGAACGGAGTGTCTTAACACTAGGTTCCCTCTGCCTACCCTGCTGTGTGCGGGATACAGCGTGAAGCTAACAATAACATTTTTTCTTATAAGTATGGAATAGATATATACCTATACATATAGCTATACTATACGATACTATTTAAGACTATTGAACGAAATCGCTTTGATGTTCAATTTGTTTTATCGTAAAACATTAAATGCACTCTATTACTGCTGTGATGGTTGTACTTACAAGTACACCTGATTGATATTGTAAAAGCTTCACGCTCTGTCTGTGAGGCATAGCAAATCAAATCGCAATACCTCCAGAATTCAGCGGAAAGTGAGGAGTGGAGTGTCTTAACACTAGGTTTCCTTTGTCTACCCTGCTACATGTGAGATACTGCGTGAAGCTGGAATTAGATTTTAGATGCAATTGTTATGACTGGATAAAACGTTGATCCGAATTCCGAATCCGAATTTTATAATTATCATCAGGAAACGTTTTATTATTTTACTTATATCCAACAAATTTTATATTATACTAGAGGGCGCGCGCGGCTTCGCCCGCTTATTAGGAGTGAATTCTAAAAAAACCACGAAACACGTGTTCAATAAAATATTTTTAACAGTCTGAATTTTAATTTTTATAAAAATCGGTGGCAATTTAAAGATTTTTCAGTATAAACTTTCAACCCCTTATTTGAACCCTTAGGGGGTGAATTCTTAAAAACCATGAAACACGTGTTTAATGAAATATTTTTAAGAGTCTGAATTTCAAATTTTATAAAAATCGGTACAGATTAAAATTTTTTTCCATACAAACTTTCAACCCCTATTTCATTCCTTTAGGGTTAAAATTTTTCAAATTCCCTTCTTAGTGGATGTCCAGAATATGAAAATAAACATCTGCCCAAATTTCACGTTTCTACCATCAGCGGTTACGGCTCTGCGTGCGTCTTACCTCAGTCAGTCAGCACAAGTCCTTTTATACATATAGAGAGATAGAGAGATTATTTAATTTTCCAAACTTTTTTTTAAATTTCGTCCATAAATTAATTTTAAATTATATTAATCTACCATGTTAATCAAGAATATATGATTGATTCTAAATTTAATCTTAATCTTGGATTTGCTATATACAACCGTTTCTTCCCATAGTATTATTTCTTCTCTTCCCTCCTCAACCTATGTTCATGCCAATTTTTTACTTTAAATAATGTCTGTTCGTTGTCTGACATTCATATTTGGATTTAGATTAGAACCAACAACTTGTAAGACTCATTACTAACTCACAACTGAGCTACGACAGTGTTTCGAAGTAGTCACTTAAACCATAATAAGGTATGCAAAAGGGTCGGATTTCTATAGATTTTAAACTTCCCGCTAAATGCGTAACATCGGATGTTATCGAATAGAGTACAAACATATGCTATCCTGTGTAAGCTTAGCTATCGTTAAATTAAATATACTACTTGAATTATTATTTCCTGGTTATTTCCATATATAATAAGTATTTTTTTAATAAAAAAAGTACAAAATTTGATTAGAATGTTAGTTTTTTTGTACTACTCCTTAGCCGCCCAGATGATTCCAAAATTAACCACAGCATCTTGTATTCTTAGCTCGCGTGATCTTTTCACGTATTGAGTAAAATTGTTGTACAGTGAAAACAGATTTCAAGTTTTCTATGATTTTGTAGTGTTTTTTTCTGTGATTTTGTTATCTTTTTAAAATGGATATACCGACTGATGTTTGGGGTCAATTGGCTTTAGAGGCCAGTCAAGTTTATTTGACTGAAGGTGGTCAAATAAGAAGTCCGTTTGCCAATACGGTACTGTATTTTTTGTGATGAAAACGAGCTTTTTAATTTTTTGTTATTGAAAGTTTGATTTGATTGTTATTCATTGAATATATATTTTAAAAAACTATATACAAATATTTTAATATGGTCAACTAGTTGCCGCATGTAATGCCGTTTACGCGGACTTTTTTGACGTAAAATTCCGCTTTTTCTGCTCCCATAAAATTTGGGAAACTCCTCTCTTGGTACTTCCCCATACTCCCCAAGAAACCTATTTGATAAATTTGCGTAACTGAACGAAGGAGTATTTAGGTAAAGTAAATCTAGGATTTTAAAATGTTACTTAAAAGCAAAGAGAGATACCACTTCACCCTTCTCTGTCTTCTGAGGATGATGCCGGTGTTTGAAAAAAAAAACTCTTCAACAAACAATTTCAGATTAAATTTAATATAATAAGCAACATTATTTAAATAACATTTCAGACTATAGAAAAACTGCCAGATAAAGTTCTTCTAAACATATTTTCCTACCTAACCCATCGCGAGATATGCCGCATGGCCACAGTGTGCAAGCGATGGCGTATGGTCGCTTACGACACGAAGCTATGGACCCATGTCAGTTTGAGACCTGAAATATCCGGATTACATGTAGGTATGTAATAGAACTTGTTATCTAAGTACTAATTTTTTTCTAGCATAGCAGGATAGACATAGATAATTTAGTGCTAACACACTCCGTTTCACGTTGACTGGCGGAACTCAACGCCACGCGGTAGAATGACAGTAGTTTTAGAATAATTATCTATCCGGATTGTTGGTCGTACCTATAACCTTTACGGCCAAACGCTGTTACATTGCAACATAAATGAGAATAGAACTGTTGTTAGAAATTTGTTGTTAAATGTCATAGCTCTAACGTTTATAAAACTAGAAGCAAATGAAGAATGTTTGTCAATTGATATTATTTTACCAATGTTAAGAAAAATCTGAAAAATTTAATTAATATAGAAAACAATACAATTGGTGTAGCCATTTTATTATAACGGAAAATATATTTCCTGTTATAGCTTTGAGAAAGACAAATATATATAATATATAATAAAGATAATAACAGATATATTAAAGATATTAAGTAAACAGTTTTGGGTATTGTTTCTTATTGATACATAATTTTAATTATAAAACTGTGTATTGGTAACGAATGAGCTCAATCCGACACATTCCAAGATGGGAAGATAGATGGCGTTAATACGCTTCTCTGTTTAATTTTACCAACTTTAATTAGAGTTTTTATTCTAGAAATTTAAAAGTGTAATACTTTAAATGCCCCGTAGTAAGCTTTATCTTTATAAGGAATAAACAATATTAAACCTTCTTATTGAGCAGAAATTTAATATTTATTCTTAATTTACATGATTTAGAAATAGTTATTTATTTAGTTAAGGCGCATTTGGTAATTGACTAATTCTGCGTTGATTAATTGTGCGTTGACAGCATTCATTACTATGGCGTTGAGTTTCGCGACGTTATAGTAATCTAAAGATCGAAGTTATTTTTCTCAAGAATCTAAAATACAAAAGAAATGCATTATAAATTAAAATAAATATATTTTGCGCAAGGCCACAAACACGTAAACAAATACAACAAAAACGTGCAGCTGTAAACGCGACAAGTGGTTCGATTCTCTCTGGAGGATCAAACTCAAATATTTAATATTTTCATTTCCTCATTCTGGTAACGAGACCAAAGCATGGCGTTGAGTTCCCCCATCCAACACGCAATGGCTCTGGAATTCGGTGGAAAGTCGGGAACGGAAGTGTCTTAACGGGATCGAAGATTCCTACGTTTCCTCTGCCTACCTGCAAGCGTGCTGATGCACTTAACACAAATCTTTATTTCCCTAGAGATTTCATATATTGTTTCTTGCTATTAATAGGATGATATAAATTATTTTTAGGCTCACTCGAATCGCTGTTGGCATTAATATCGATAAGATTTGGCCCCTCGCTGCGGTACATCGAACTGCCCATAGAGCTCATCACGCACACCGTTCTCCACGAGTTGTCGGGCAAATGTCCTAATCTGACCCACATGTTGCTTGACTTCAGTACAGGTAATTATTATATTATGTTTTAAATAGAGAAGATTAAGTTAGAAGGATAAGTATTTTAAAACCTGTTAAGATGTTTTTCTAATGCGTTTCTTAAATTAAATTGAATACACTTTGAGGCCAGTCGTGTCGCAGGTGCACAAGTATGAGACTGTAAATGCTGTAAAATCCTAAACATAAAATATAATTATAAATAAGAAACTGAGACCTGATTATTATAAACAAAATACACGGTTTTTTTTGTACAATTTGTATTTAGTGGATTTTAAGCTGTATTGCTTTATAGGTTGTTACTTTTAAACTAATTCTAGAAAACAATAATACCTATCTCATAAATTAGACATTCACATGTAACAAAACTGTTATTTTAGCAAAGTATTTATAGTCAATTTAAGTCAATTTTATCTTATAACAATTTTCCATTAGTTAGTGTTAGGTGGAAAATATAAATAAAAGTAAAAAAAAAATTACATTTTGTTTTTATTCGTTTCAGCTATGCAACTTCACGATTTCTCCGAGATGCAGGCGTTCCCGACGAAGCTGCGTTACTTGTGTATCTGCTTGTCGGAGGTTATCTTCATGGAAGGTTTCATGAGGAAAATTTACAACTTTATTAATGGCCTGGAAATTTTGCATCTTATAGGTAATATTCTTATTTGTACTTAAAATATTTTGCTTGAATTTATTTTTCAACTTCACATTTTATCATGTATATAGCATTTCGTGACGGAAATCAACACTGCACTTTGTCTTCCCAGAGTGGTGAAGTGAAAATAAGTAATTTTATCGATGAATTGACAACCGAATCGAACGAAAATAAATAAATTCCTCATGAATTTTAAACTGAATATACTTCACAAAAACCACCGTGCTATAAAGCACCATCCGACTCGTAAATGTATAGTGTTTAAAATTAAGAGTAGATTGTGAAAAATCACTTAATATTTTCTCGTTATTCTGGCCTTTCTGATTAGGACGTCATCATGTTCATAACATTGTACCGTTATCGGATCCGGACCAGAGTGCAAATGTTCAAGCAAATCAAACGACAACAAATACTTAGATCTAATCTGCACTGCAAAGATTTCCTTCAATGATATTCCATATTGATGGATAAGTATCTAGATTCAAGTGACGATAATAAAAAATATTATAAAAAAATATGTAAGCCATTTTGATGCAGTTTGATAGTATTTGATACAGATGGCTGTAGGTTTGATTTTTGCTTAGAAAATTCCACGGCCTGATAATGAAACAAATAACGGCGTTGAGTTCCGCCGTTCCGGTTCATCACACAGTGTCTCTAAAATATTCAGAAAATGTTACACTTAAATATGTATTGACAGGAACCTATGAGAAAATAGAAGAAGAGGAAGAGGAAATTTACGAAGTAATAAACGTTCATAAGCTCAAGTCTGCCACTCCCAACCTCCGCGTCATTAACCTGTACGGGATTAACTTCGTGGATGACTCGCACATCGACGCCTTCAGTTCAAATTGTATACAGGTATGAAAAAATATATTTATTCTAATATAATCAGTTTTAATTACATAAGGAAAATAATAATCTAATATTATTTTATTTTCTCTATACCAATCCGTAGATTATGTGGATACGGTGGGAACCTCGTGTTTTTAAAATTGCGTGCGAATCGCGGTCTTATTTATATGGCCATTGTTTAAGTTGTTCAGACGTAACCGCGCGGTTGTAAACCGCACGGGTAGCGCGTATTAACCGTTAGAAAATAGAAATCTGCGGCAACCTCGCTTTACTACTCTTCTAGCTCGGCCTCTCTAAGTCCGATTAAGCTGTAGAAGCCATTAGGGCAGTGGCGTAGTGAGGGAGGGTGGGGGTAAGGGGGGGGTCATCATGCCCCGGGCGCTACTCACAAACGGGCGCTAAAAGGTCTGCAAAACTGCAAAAATGTTTGTCTGGGGGGCGCTGAAAAGGTATTTTGCCACTGCATTAGGGCCAAAAGCATACTACTCATTCAAAAAACTCTCGCGTTTTTTATTACTTTAAAGCCTGAATGCATCATATAGTTGTGTTGCGGGCTCCCTTCGCTCTGAGCGTCTGAACGAGCCCTAAGTGTTTGTTTGTTCATAATGTAACAAGTTTAATATATTGTATTCAACACTTCTTATGAAAAAAAATCATTTATTATTATTTAAAGTTCATTAACCTCAAGCAAAAAATTATTAAGAATAATTAATTATGTTGATTTTGATAATTTGTTTTTGTGTTCTTTTATAATGATGTAATCCATGAAGGATGTAAATAAAAAATGGATAAAACGGATTATTTCACATAAAGTTCTTTGACTTAAGTTTTCATATTAAAATTATTTGATCTTAAGCAGATCTATTACAATAAAAACTAATCACATTCGATTCATAATATTAAAACTTTATGACTAGACTATTTAACAAAAGTTTATAAAAAATATTAACATGATTCTTCCACTGAAAAAAAATATCTTTTTACCTAAAAGTTCTGTATTTAATTTATTACATTTATCCTTTAACTTTCAGTTAGAATGTCTAGCAGTAAATTATTGTAATAAAGTAACAGGCTCTACTATGAAGACGCTCTTCCAGCGTTCGAGAAGGCTCACTTGCTTGCTAATGAATGGATGTAGTAAGTATATTTTAATAATATTATTGATTTGATTACACTTGTGTTATATCACAATTTCGTCTATCTTTTAGTGCTAGTCTCATAAAAATCGGTTCTGCTATTCCGGAGATTATCCCGGACAAACAGCCATATACAAAATGTTTATTTGTGTATTGTTATCGTTTAATAATTATGAAAAAATATGGTTATTTTGAAATTATAGACAGTCACTTCAATTTTATTTATGTGCATACACAAGTATACTTCAATACGAATAAGAGGAGAGAGCGGTAATGTGCCACTAAATATTTCTCGATTTTTTTACTTTCGACGTTTTAAATTTCGGTGATTATCTTACTTGGTTTTTGTTTATGTGCGGCTTTGGATGTGATATGAGAGTAAGAAAATTGTTTACTATAAATTAGATATTTTCTTTTCTTTTAAACATAAAAATACTTGTAACTTTAATTTTTTTTATAACAAAAGCTTATAGTTACTCGTATCGACATAAAGGTTCAAAACATTTTTTTAAACAAAAAATGACATTTATATTTTCATTAGTATTATGTATGATTGCTTACACTTTACTCATATATTACATCATAATTTTCTTTTTTAAAGTTTTTTATTAAACAAAATCACAGGCAAAAAATATTAAAACAAAAATAAATATTTCCAGGTCTACAATCAGAATATGTTATGCAAGTGGAATGGGAGAAGTCTTCTATACAAGAATTAGACGTCACCGCCACAGACCTATCTACAGAGTGCCTCATAGACATGTTGACGAGGATACAAAATTTGAGATTTTTGAGTGCCGGACAAATTAATGGATTCAATGATTCTGTTGTGAAGGCCTGGATGGAAGCCGGCACGGCCAGGTGAGGCATGATTTAGAATACATTTGGTGAGTGCGAGTTGGAATCTCATTAGGAAATATATGTTTACCAGTAAGTCGTGGCGCAGGGGCACAAACGCTACAGATTGTGAGTTCGATTCTGATTCGAGGAAATGAAATATTTAATATTCTTTCTCTTGTAAAGCGCAATGTTGAGTTTTCAATGCTTCAAGAATTCGACGGAAAGTTAGGATTGGAAGTGTCTTAATAGAGAACGGGTATCTAAAAATTAGGTGGTATTGATATCTGTTCAACTTTTACAGTCAATGTACCAGAATAAAGTTAATCAAAATCATGATACAATTTTGATATCCTATGCTAGAATTTAATGTTTGTGGTTCTGGAGAATATAGACACATTTATCATATGATTAATGTCAATGGCTACTTAGTTCTAATAAATTTAATTATCAAAATGACATCATTTCACTATATTAAATTATACCCTTGACATTGAAAAGAGCAACTGTTTTTTGCCAGCTTTTTGACCAGAACTGCCTTCCAAGCCTGTGATGGATTTTTTTGTATGTTCATCCGATGCAAAAGTGCTTATAATCGTGTAATTAAATAAAGAGTATTGGAATGTTTTATATATAACATACAATATTACTTTAAGTCCTAAGATAAAGTAATATTGTTAGAATTCATAACTTATAAATCAGTGAAGCTCCCGATCCAGCAACTAAAAAGAGATGTCGGCAAAGTATGGTGAGGTCTCTCTCCCGGCTTCTTACCAAGAGCTGACTTCACCTGTAGTGTGTTCCCCAGGAACCTGGTGGCGCTGGACGTGTCGTCGTCGGACAACCTGTCGGACGAGGCGCTGCACCGCCTGCTGTCGCGGCACGGCGGCCAGCTGTGGGGGCTCGTGCTCAGCGGCATGCCGCACATCACCGACCAGCTGTGGCAGAGCGTGCTGCAGCTGCTCACCAACGCCAAGTATGGAAGCTAGATTTAACTATTAAACTCTTCGTTCCCCACTTTACGCCAAATTTTCACGTGGTCTTGTCATCAGAGCGGAGAAATAAAAGTATTCAATTATCCATTCGCCCGAGTAGATTACATAGTAGAGTAGACTATATATTGAAAAAAAGAAACAGAAAATAACGAAGATTGGTGAGAAGTCAGAATTTTTTTTTCTTCATATTTTCAATAAATTAAGTTCACAAAAATAATTTACAAAATCATTAGAAACATGTAGGTATGTTGTACGCCTATGAATGATGATATTTCCTCCACCTTTGGCTAGGAAATATTTAATTATTACATATTAGGAAATAATAATTTCGTCCAAATATATTTTCTTAAAAATGAAACAATAAAATATCGTAAGCTCCAAAAAATAGAATTGTCTCAGATTAAGATCGTGAAGAACTTCAATTGTATGTTTTGAATTTCAGAATCCTCATCATGGGTACTCAAGAACGTCTTGGTGTCAACATTCACGTAGATCAGGTGCCTACATATATATTTTTTAAAAAAATATTAAAACGGCAAAATATATAATATATTTTCATTATAAACTAGCGACCTGATCGGGGCTTCACCCGCTTAAACTAATAAAATATAGTTAATAATAACCCGATTGAAATAAAACAAACTAAATGTTAAGGAATGCTTGCAATACAATAATATGTAGAAAATTACAATTATTTAGTTGCGGATTTCGGCTAAGCCAATTCTGAGATTAGCTTCAACAATCACTCAGCCAAACGCAAATAACGGTAAATAATTTAAAGTCATTGGTTTTGGTTCTTTTACATTATTAGATCCTACCAATAACATGTTTTCTTATATATCTTCCATATATAGACACAGTTTCGTTACGATTTTATTATAAGTATATTTATAGATATAAAACGAAGAAATAATTCTTATTCTTACATGTAATAGACATGTAAGAATAAGAATTATTATTATATGCTGAAACTGCAACAGCTATGCGAGTTACGACACGTAGGTAGGGGAGAGTGCGGTTGAAATTGCAAATTTAAGCCAAACCTTACATCAAGCGTATAAAATAATTAAAATGTCTGAAAATTGTGGTTCAACAAAGTCAAACTTAGTGTGCTGTATGAATTTACCATAGAATATTTTTGAGAATAGCGGCAGAAAGGCACAACCAACTCCACAGAGGGGTTTATTTAAGGATAGCCCCTGAAATGAAAGGCTTAACATGAATTTAAATAATTTAAAATTTGAAACATTAATTTTAGAAATTTAACTTTTTCTACAAATTAACAGTTTATAACTAAATTCTAAAAAGGAGGAGGTTCTATATTCGGAAATTATTTTTTTATGTAAGCACTTCAACATTACAGAAAATGCTATCATGAGATCAAAAACTATTTACACGAAAGTATTTTGGTATGTGGCGTTTGAGGGCTCCTACGTGGCTGCTCCTCCGTCCGTATCACTGGCGGAGTTAAGCTGGCCGCCGTGTTAAGTATTACGCGATATAAGATGGCCGAATATTTACCACTATTTTTGATATATATGCATCGGCACAACTTACCCGCGGCACTTTGAACCCCGTGCTCCCCTACACGTCTACACAACAACTGCTCCTATCCTATCCAACGAATTTATGTTATTTCTGTTTTATTTTCAGTTAATGGACGGCATCGCGAACAGCTGCCCTAACCTCGAGCGGCTGGAACTGCGCTGGGACCCCGAGAACCTGAGATTTAGCGACAAAAGTCAGAAGGCAATCGATATTCTTCGCGTCAAGTGTGTGAAGATGAAATGTCTTGTTTTGAGGTGAGTTAATCTGTTATTTTTTCATGCACGTGCACAGAACGGAGGGTTTTAACCCTGGGCACCTAGTGTTACACTCCGTTACCATATTGTCGTCCCCCACTTTTCACTTAATTTTTAAGGCATTGTGTGTGCCGAATACCCCACTCTGCCTCGACGTCAGAGCGAGAAAATGAAAATATATATTTTTTTTCTTTAAGTGGGAATCGAACCCACAACCTGTCGCGTTTACAGACGCACGCCAGTAGCCACCACAGTAGATATTTCGTTATAATTACAGTAACAGGTTCAAACCTGAATCAGGTTTGCTTCTGTTACCGTAAGTATATATAATAATCTATATAATACTTAGTTACTTACAATTAAATAAATGTGTGTGTCCCGCAGCGACGGGCGCTACTACGAGATAGTGAAAGCCAACTTCGAGAGAGCGGACCGCACCACCGTCGTGCGGACCTCCACCAACTGCAGGGTCTCCAACTACTACTTGCTCTCGAATTACAAAGATCTTATATTTAATTAGATATAAGTGCGATAAGAGTATTTGTGTTTTTGTTGTGTGGGAATTTGGTTTTTATTGAAAAATTAAATAATGATTGATGGTGATTTAATCATCTATATTTACTTTGTCTCACATATTGTATTTGTGGTCTCTACGTAGAAGGTAGTGTAAAATAATTCATTTTACACTTTACAGTGGTGTAGTATAGATGAATCGGACCTCTACAATAGATGTCTTTCAGGTCTTGTAGTAAAAAAATCTATTTAGATAATGAATGCTAACAAGCTAAAAAATAAAAAGGTAGTTATACTTACAAGAAAAAGTTTTTCAAAATTAGTACGTTTTTTTAATAAGTGCCTTGTTTATTACGACTTAAATAAAATACAACGTTTTACTCTTTTCAAATCAGTGTGTGATCAAAAACTTTAAAACTATCTTGAATGAGAATCGAATTCATATCCATCGCATGTGAAATTAAATTAAAAAGTAGCGTCAAAATGTTATTGTGATTTTTTGTACAATATAGCACAAAAGTATTCTATAACCATATTTTTCATAAAATATAGATACTTTATAAAGTTTATGAACTCCTGAGTTAAGGAAAAAAATATATATATTAGTGACGCGCTCGCGGCTTCGCCCGCTTGGACTACATGATTATGGAAATTGCGTTATTTCGAAATCGTCCAATTGAGGCCGTTGTGGGGCAATGGCACAAACGTGTGGCTGACACATGGCACAATCGCGTTTACGCGACGGTAATGGATTTGGTTTCCACTCGGAGAAACTAATTATTATTTCTTCGCTTTGGTAACAAGGCAAAGCGCGGCGTTGAGTTCCGCCACTCCGAAAATTCGGCGAAAATTGGGGAACGGAATGTCTTAACACTGGGTTCCCTCTGCCTACTCTCCTTTAGGCAAGTTACAGCGTGAAGCTGAGAGAATTTCCCGTTTTGGCTTAAAAGAAATATGCCTTTTACGACAGAGTAAACGTTTAATATAGTCCCAGTTTTATATTTAATGGACAACCAATTGACGCGTATAATAAATAATACGCGTTAGCGTTGCCATAGCAACGCGTATGCCACTTTATAAACATAGAAATGTAAATATTGTGAAATGCATGGTAGTGTGTGTAATGGTTTATTTATTCATTTAATGTACTTTATATTATTGTACAACATTAGCGTTCTGCACTCTCCTACATATAAACTATAATTGTGCTAAATTTCATTGCAATTTTCGTAAAAAGAATCCAAAATTTTTGCTTCACGTATCAATATATAGATGCATGCATACATATATTGTACACACAAGAAACTTCCTCTTGCGTCACTCTATTGGTAAAAATTGCATTAAAATCGTTTCGTAATCACACAAAGCTGAGGTAGATTGCTGAGATATGTCTATTTGTACTAGGAAAAGATATATTATTTATGAGTTTCTTATAATTTTATAAAATTCCTAAAGTTATATATGTATGTATATGAAGATATTTACCTGCTTGCTTCAAACTCGGAAAGTTAAAGAATTGTTTCATTTATTTGGGGACACTATACTGTGCAAAATAAAAGTGAATGATGATGAATTGTTAACAAAAAATAAGCTTTAAAAAAAGAAAAATCTTTACATAAAAAGATCAAGTCAAGATTAAAGCTACAGAAAATATCCCGTTAAAGATTATGTATCATACCGCATCATCTTCAGATTCCAGTATGGAGACGTTAACCTTAAAAAACGTTGAATGAACTGTTTAAGTAAAACATTTTTCGATTCCCAATTAAGGGTTAATTGGGAATTGAACCCATGAGTATCGAACATACAGTCAGATTCCTTCTTACTGTGCTACGATCGCAATTATATAAATTTGTATGTACTTACCATATAATTATATTTAAATACATTATACCACTTAAGTACTTATAATCTATAAGTACTTAAGTGATACAAATTTATCAATGTACTGATTTATCACATATTTGAGTATATTTTGTTATTAACTTTTTGAAACTTGTAATTTAAAGAATATATTGAAGGTGATGCAAATATAATTTCAATTTCAAATAAATGTATAAAGCCTTTATTGATTTTAATTTCTTTACCCCGAAATAGCACCCTGACAAAAGATTCAAATAAAACAGGCACTACACTAAAATAAGTTTTATTTACATTTTAATGAGAAAAATTACTATTTTTATTTACTTTTTATGTTAAAAAGCTATTTCTAAATACCTTATCTATTTACAAATAGCTTTACGTCTTTGATTTCTCATAATGTTATTGTTTTTTTGTGTTAGTTTCACTAGCGATTTCAAGATTTGTGGGGAAACATTATGAAAACGGGTAACAGTAACGACACATCGACAACCCAAGCGTTACTCACACAAAGTCACACTGAACTATGAGACCATTCATCGCGAGACAAAATTTTAACCTTAAATCACAGTATCAAACTGATCCAAATATATTAAAAACAATAACTTACTATACAAAATTATAAAAAAAAAACACTGAAAAATCGAACTATAAACTTGATTTTAATCTATAATTTGTAAGTCTTGATCAGTCAGTCACCTCACGCCCTCGTTGAGGAGCAGGTCGGGCTCCTCCTCGAGAAGCAGGTTTTGGTTATTGCTGTTTTCCTCGTTAGCAGCCTCTGAGCTATCCTTGGTTGGATCATTGTCTATCTTATATAGTATATCGTGACACAATGGACACCTGTCCTGTACGTACAACCACTTCCTCAAACAAACGCCGTGGAAAAAGTGATTGCAACGTGTTATTTTAGCTGAATGCATCTCTTGGTAGCAAATAGCGCATACGTCGTCTAAGCGATGCAACTGCTCTGCGGAAGCCTCTCTCAAAGAGTTGATCTTGTTGACGGCAGTCCGCCGTTTCATGAACACCGACCACCCCGCCCTAGCTTCGCACCAGATATTGAAGTATGCGTGTATACACATCATGACTGCTCGTATGGCGCCGCCCGACTCAAACAATAATATCCACGCCCCGTTAAAGAATAAGAAAATACCGAAACAGAACTCTATAGTATTTCCAAATGCTCTAATGTAATACACATAATCGTCCAACTGTTCCCAAAAAGTACTTCTGTATGCATCAAACAGAAATAGAGAGTAAATCATAAGACTGACTATAACCTTGACGATAACTTCTATGCTGAACGCACTGACAGCAAGGAGCCATGTGGATATAGAATGTTGGGACCAGAGATAAACTAGAAGAGATATGGGGAATATGATGAGAAAGGCGCAGACGCCGAGTGCGCGGACGTGTCTGTGAGTGCTTGGGTTGTGCGATGCGCTCAAAGACATCAACATTGGATTCACAATATTGTGCAAAAAATGCAGAAGAGCCGTAAATAGCAAGCAAAAGTTTCTACACAATCGAACAAATCTTTTCTCTGGGTTAAGAGACGTCAAGCCAGTTTGTAACGCTAGTATGTAGAATAGTATCGCTGACACCGTTCCTATACTCTTGTCTTCTTCTTCGTCTGTTAATAGTATCCATTGGAAAAAGTTGCCGATGTAGTGACAGAAGAATGATATAATAGAAGTCATTCCAAGTACGGCCGTTATGGTCTCACAGCCGGTCACCAGCAATGATTTGGCCATCGAGGCCACCGACTGTACTGCAACCAGGGTAGAAACTTTTAGTCCTTCATCAGCATCTTCATCGTAATTGTCCATAAGTAGCAATATTGCATGTTCAGCGACTCGCACCACCCAAAATACTCGTAGTACACAAGGCACGTTAAGACGCATCCACTCTGTTTCGACTAGAGCTGATAGGCCGTTGTGGCTGACAAATAGCCTCCCGTGTTGGTATCCGGCGTAAATGACTTGCACCACGTCGTACCCGGACGACCATAGCACGTACTTGACGAGACACAGCGGCAAAAGTGATGAAAATACTGGAGAGTGATGCAGGAGATTTGGTGGAACTGGTAACATGGCCAGAAACGATGGAGCCATGAAGCTCAAGGGTAAAAGCTTTTGTATAGTCTGATTTCGCGGTCCAAGGTGCACATTCCTGAAGAGAACCGCTAGTATAAATTGTATAGCGAAGTTTTGTATGACCAATATTCCTGGTCCTTCGAGATCAAGTAAATTCTTTACATTTAGATTTAATACATCTTCTAATATGCTCGTCGACGGGTGCGACGAGACGGTCAGCGTCAGCGCCTGTATCTGCTTGATGGCGGAGACATTTGTCCAGTACGACACGAAAACGATCCCTAGCGAGGTCAGGTACAGGTACACGATGATCAGGTGCTTCGTGTACAATACGAATATGCATAACGCTGAGGTGCATCCTGAAAAAGAAACAATACAATTTATGATTTTTGTACTGCAATTGATAATATAGACTTTTAAACTATAAAGTGTGTATCTATCTGATCTAGAACAGAAGAATAAGAGGCATATCAGAGTATAGTCTATTTAAGATATATAAATGTTATTGTACTTTGTTGTTAATGTGTACCTTAATATTATCGTACTTACAGTCAGTTTAATTTAATTGCTTTTGTATATTTAATTTGCTTTGTAAGTATATAGGAAATGTATAATTCTTAGGTGCTTTACGTTTAATAAAAATTTATTAAATATATATCAAATTAAACAGCTACAACGCACTACTCAAAGTAATTATAGTATAATATATGTAAAATAAAAGTTTAATGTAAAAAAGTAATGAATTCCTCATTCAAAATTTCGTGACCGAAGGTTAAAAGTTAGCAAAGTCAAGATTAAAACTAGTTTGCAGCCTCGATGCAAGGTTAGAATACAAATAATTTTATTTATATTGTAAGGTCACTAAATTAGGTCTAGTGAAATAAATTAAATTAAAAAAAAAACTAAAAAGGCCATCGCGGCGCAGCGTAAACGCGAGGACTGTAGATTAGATTTTACTGTTTCTTCGCTCTGGTGACGAGATAAAACGCGGCGTTGAGTTCTTTAATTCTAAATTAAAGTGGGGAATGAAGCTTCTTAGCGTTAGCTATATGCGAGAAACAGCGTGAAGCCAAAGAAAAAAAAATAAAATAATAATTTAGCCAATTTTGGTGAAAAGCATAAATAATATGCATTGTAATGATACAATAAAATAAAATGTATCGCCCGAAATCTAAAAGTACTATTATCACACAAATATAATCGACTTTATCGACAAGTCCATCGAGTTTATATTTAAACCAAATAAATATTCAGATATACGGTCCAATGATTTCCTAAAAAAATCTTTATATAGCAACAAACGCCTATTTCAATACTACAAAGGAAACTAAAATTAATATGATACTTCCGGTTACGAAATTTGGCAGCTAGCATCTACCTAATTCAGGGCAAAATTTCATATTAAAGCCGCCTGATGAAGGGGCCCTGGCTGAGCTAAGCTTGAATTTCAAAAAAGACTTCGAGACTTCCAATTTTTATACGGAACCCTCGATGTAAGAGCCCGACTCGCGCTTATTCTATTTTTTTTACGCGCGTACAGTCAGACGCAGTCCTACTGCGCCACGATGGTCTTCGCATTTTGATATATTCTGAATTTTAATCATTCTGCGGTAGATGTGTAACGTCCCAAAATCAGTTATAAATTTGAAATAGTCTAAATTTGAAATATCATTATTATTACTATAAATACTAACTTTGTTTTACCGCCACGGTTTCTTGACCACATCTTGATAAGAATGATAAATATATTAATAGTTTTTTACATGCATGTAAAAAACTATTAATATATTCTTCATTCTTATAAATATAAGTAAAAAAAACACCTTTTTCAGACAGTTAGTATAGTACAGACTTATTTTAACAAATTATTTACAGAAAATCGAGACCATTGTGGTGCAGAAAGGGGGTCTGAGAGTAAACGCGATAGTGATGGTTGATTGTTTTTTAAAACATTTTTAAAGTTTTATTCCACACTTAGGAAAGAAAAATACTTATTTAGGAAACGTATAAAAATTTGAACTCATCGCCAAGCTTCGCATCGACAACTAGAGTGTTGAGTATTTTCATTTCTTATAAAAATATGATTTTTTTAATTTCCGCGAGTTAGAATCGAACCCACAGCCGTAGCGTTTAGTCATACTATGGTTGTGCTCCTGCACTACGACTGGCCCCAATCTCTTAAATTTCCTCTAAATATGAAATACAGTGTCTTGAAAGTATCTTCACTCTTTCTACTCTGCTATGTGCGGGATAAAGCGTGAAACTGAACAAAAACAACTTACACTATCCGAGTCTAATTTCAATCCACAATTATCGCTTTTATTCGAATTTGGAGCGCATTTATTCTCCATTGCGCGTCGATGGCAATTAACATACAAAACACACTATTAAACCTCATTCAACAGTAATATATTAAAATAGTAGGTACATTTTTGGTTATAAATGATCTAGCAAATGTAATTTTACCCGTTAATTTCTAATTGCATCTACGATATTAATGTAATTATTTAAAGTATTAAAATTAGTCGAATAAATAACGAGCACATGATATTAATTAATTATATTAAAAAGATTTCTTTATATAGATGATATATTATATAAATAAAAAAAAAACAACGGTCACGTGTTTATTGGCGATTGAGATCGAAGCATCATAGTGGCCCCCTTATGTTATCACCCGTTCCTTCATATTTAAGCCTAGATTTATACTAATCCTACTACATTTAATTTTATATTATAAATGTGAAAATGTGAGGAGGGATGTTTGTTTCACTTTCACGCAAAAACTACGGAACAGATTTAAATGAAAGTTTACAGTAATATAGCTTACACATCAGAATAGCACATAGCCTACAACTTATGTAAAGATACAGCATAATTTGACTATAATGTAACAATAAACTCAAGTGCCGCGAAGAGGCGTAAGGGTCCACTATTAATAGGTATATTAAGATGTGTGCCAATGTACAACTGATACTTAAAATAATATAAATACAAGAATAAGTATAGCGTAAAGGTTCCTAGTCCTAACTTCTATAATCTACATAATAATAATAATTTGTAATCAATATTAAAAAGAAAAACAAAATGTAAAAACTAAAGAGTAATCTTTTAGAATTACATAGTAATTATAACTGTTTAAAAATTACAATAAATACGTTTAACAACATGAACTCGTGTAAGTGTAGATGAACTTTTTGCACTCATTATAGCTAATCACCGTTAGGTATAACAGAACTGCTTTACTTTTAGGTTAAGTGATGTAAGCATTTAATATGTAAAAAAAAACGTTCAACATTTTAATTTATTATAACTAAAAATAATTACATGAAAATGGCACCTAGGACGCACCTAGGTCTATTGTCACTATTTATTATAAATTTTATATGAAAATCTAGGCAAAGAAAATAAAGTTGTCGGTTTGAATCAAAGTTAGAAGTTAATGATTATAAATAAAAAAATCAGCTTCAAGTTGCAACCTGCACATAGCAGGGAAGACAAAGGGTACCTGGCAACCCACAACCTGTCGCGTTTACAGTTGTGTGATTGTTTATTTTCTTATTTTAGGTGAAAATGTGGTGGTGGTTTTAAAATAGTACAATACATGAAATAATATAATATTCTAATGAATACATAGTTCTATACATGTATAATATTGATATTGATGTTATATAATTACGAATATATTAAATAAATGAAATAAGTTAATGCGGTCATAATGGACAAGCCTTAAAATAATGTTCTTTAATAGATTTTTGAATAAACGTAAAGATTTAGAATGTATAATGGGAAGTGGCAAGTCGTTCCAGAGTTATCGCTCGTGCCACAAATGATTTCCCATAAGGTATAGTAATATGTATAGTATAGAGTAGGTGTTCTTAAAGTGAGTTTCTCAGAGGATCTCAATGTATTTGTATGCGCTCCTAGAAATTTGAACATGTTCTTTAAATAAAGAGAGAAGAGAGAGTTATGGATATGTAGCACACAGTACAGAATTGAAAGTATACGTAGATTTCGGCGACAGCGGATTGGGAGCCACTTTACATAGGTAATAAACAAAATTCTTAGGGATTGTATGAAGTGCCTGTTATTCCACCGGTAATGAGTAAAATAAATAGATCTTGATCCATGATTCGAACTACAGATTAGCTTTTTAGCGTTAGCGTTTTCAAGTGCATTAGATTTGAAAGTTTCAAACTTAAAACTAACCAACCTACCCTGCACTTAAAATGCGTTAAATCTGTAGCTGCAGTTGCGATGTTAGTGTATATGTGATTTTGTACATAAATAAATTAAAATATCAAAATAAAAATTTGATAAAAATATATTATATTGTCCATCAATAGCTACTACATTTTCTCATCTATCGGGCAATGTAAGAATCTCGTGACGAGAAAACTACTCCTTTTTTCTAAAGTATCAAATTCTCAATGTAATCCCTATATGAAAAGTTTAATTAAATAAAAAGGCACTAAAAATATTTTCTTATTATATCGAAAGTGGTGTAAATATTGTAAGGAAATTATTTTTATTTTATGGAAACATAGTTTGCAGCGTCACATTGTCAGAATGTAAACGCGATTGTGGGTTCGACTCCCTCTTGAAGAAATAAATAATTTTCTTATCCAAGCTCATATACATTCATACACTATATAATACTTAAAAAAATTAAATTATTATTATTAGAATTCTAAATATAATTTTAATATTCTTTAAAGATACAGTTAAAACACCTGTAAGCAATTTTTTTAGGAATATACTTAAATAAAAAAAATCAGCTTCATGCTGTATCCCACAACTTCATACAGCAGGGTAGGCAAACAGAACCTAGTGTTTCATTTTGTTGGCCACTTTCTGCCGAATTCAGAAGTCATTGGGTGTTGATGGGCGGAATTCATGCCGTGCTTTGCCTCGACATCAGAGCAAAGAAATTTAAAATTCTAAATATTCTTTATTCAAATAGACTATTATAAGCACTTTTGAATGAACATAAAAACAAAAAAAACTACCACCGGTTCATTTCCTCGAGTAGGGATCGAACCCACAACTAGTAGTGTTTACAGTCACACACTTGTGTCCCTGCCCCAACACTGACCTAGAATGGTTAGAATAACATAATGTTATTATATATTTCCTTATAATTGAGCAAAATTTTATCAAAATATTCAAATTTTATGTAAATTGTGTTTCCAGAATAGTACATTATAGTAAGTAAAACAGATAAAGGTTTATTAAAATAAGTGTATTTAAATATGCATTGCCAAAATTTACTTTGCATTGAATACATTATGTTGATATGTCAAGGTTATATTATTATGAGCATAGAAAGATAAAATAAATTGTTATAATTTACAAAGTATTAAGGCCATTGAGGCAAAGCAGCACAGGTATATATGCTATGGTTGTGAGTTTGCCTCCCAATAAGGGAAATTAATTATTTTATATTAAAAATAATTCATTTCCTTATTTCAATATTTTGAAGTAAAAAAATTACCAAGTAAGGTTGAAACATAATTATTGAGGAAAAATGGATGATATTAGTAATATTTTTTGATTTTAATGTAGCTAAAACCAAAAAATATTTACTTAAGACTCATTAAATACTCACATACCTGCAAATGCCATCATGATTCAGCTAAAGCTTAATGTCATTGACATTTGTTTTGAGTTTTAAAATAATAAAACCATTTAAAGTATTATATGAAATTAATTATTTTTTTATGTTATACAAAACCTTTTAATTTATGAATATTAACAGACAGAGTTTTTTATTTTTCTGTATATATTTATGTGAGGTAGTTATTGAAACCAAAAATTGATTTCACATTACCATGTTTCATGTTATTTATTTAAAATAATCAAAAGACATAATATTTAAGAAGTAAACCTTGATCTTAATTATTTTTGCTATTACTTGATGTACATTATATATATTATACTTTTTATCATATTTGATAAAGAACTGATAATAGCATCAATGCTGTCAATATCATGATATTGCTCATTTGCCAAAAATATATTCATCATTTTAATTTTCAATAATGAAGGAAAATAATAAAATTAAATTTGAATAAAATGTAATATAAATATAATACTTTGATTAAATATTATAGAATAGTATAAATACTTATAGCACTTACAATTTACATATTTTAAGCATGAATTTTAATAAATAAACATAAGCATTAAATTAAACCTTAATATGGAAAATATATTTATTATTAAGTTTGCCAATACTAAAAGCAAAATAAACTTGTGCTTGTGTTAATAAGCTCACTTAAATGTTTAAATGAACATTGTGACACTAACTAAGCAAAACAATTGCGAAACTGCAATTGGGAAAGTAGCACTGCTAAATTGCATTGCAAAACTGAGTATAAATAAAAAAGAAATACGTACCTAAGCAACAAACGAAGAATTTGAGTAGAGTTAAAAAGAATGCATTGTAGAAGTTAGCGTCGTAGTAATTCGTATCCGAATCGTTTATATCGACGTGGTCGACCGTCACACTCGACAGCACGGAGACCTCCTCGCCCGTCGACACTGGCAACCCTAGGCTGATCTTTAAGAACTCATCCACCACAAATAACGGTGGAACTCTTAGTAACACCT